>JAQGAA010001622.1:0-15005 GCA_034696425.1 Isotoma viridis | reverse complement strand
ACAGGAGACTTTCAAAATATAGCTAATAGTTAACTAGTTGAGAAAATTGAGGACAACGAAGATCATCAGGTTGTAATTCAACACATGCACAGAAAATAAAGAAATCATTTTGCTCAAGAAAGGAATGAAGTATATTCGTCGTACCCTCGTATCTTTTAAAACCTCGCCTGCATCAACGCACTATACTTTCGTGCAAAGATTGAGAAAAGTCAAGGTCTTAGTCTTAAAATGCGTAATCACTAATCACAGAATTAGAATAGGTACTTGTTTCTAGGTGAGGATTTTTATGGTTAATGGTAATGATTGATGATGGCACATATAATTGTTTTCATTAAAATCAAAATATCGGAACAAGAATAATCCACACAATGTTATACTTAAAAAAACTTGCATAATATCGGCACATTCACAAGCTACCGATAAAAGGTTTATTATTACTTTCGACATACGTTAATCGTACCTAGAATAGCTTAGAATAATATAATTATAAGGTAACAGGTAATTACAAAATATTTGAGGGAATCATCGCATTCAAAACACTCATCAGTCCCATTCCCAGTTATATCCATTTGAGTCAAAGCAAAAAAAGCTTGCTTTTTAGATAACCAAAATCAAATTGTTTCTACACACCCAAGGCCGAGTACCATCCCCACCACCACCGCAAAACACCTATTACTATTTTAAGTAGATAATAAAAATCCCATCCCGTCTACGACTAGGAACCTACATGCATTGGTAATTTTGCATTGACATGCCACACTTGAATCTTAACTACAAATACATGAGGTAATAATAAACAACACTCCAACAAAAACATAAATACTTCTGAGAACACTTGTTTGGTAATTTGAATTTTGAAAATATCATCATTCAACACTATAAAGTGCTATGGCTAAAACTTTGTTACAATTATTTCGAGAAAGCAATTTACAATACGCCCTATAAATTATTATTATGCTAACTGTACTTAGGTATCTCTATTATCCCTAAACAAAAAATGGAAGTGTCCCTACCACAAACTAAATTAAGCTTCAGATTCCGAAGTAACAGTAGTGGTAGTCCCGGGTGACGCGACCTTAGGTGTTGTTTCACTACTCACAACAGCCCCATCCTCCATATTAGGGACAATCAAATTATCTCTAGACATTAGATTGTACTTCATTACAAAGGAAGTAAATCTTTTGCAAAGATGAGATTTTGCTTCAAAATCATCAAACAAAGTTTTGTGATGAAAATATGCATGTGAGAATATTCTGTAAACCCGTCGACACACGGAACCCAGTTTTCCTAGAGACGATTCCCTTATAGAGACCCTGTAGTCCATTACATATCTAAGTTAATAAATGCATTCACCAATGTCAAACAACGAATACCTTTCGCTGTCCAGCATCAATTAAATACTTTAATGGAATAAATGTAACTAATTTTAATACCTGCTTGGAAAATACTTGTTGCTGTTAAGTAGACAAGCTGCTCCATCCAAGGTGTGTCTAGTATAATCAATTGCAGGACATTCCTTAGGAGATTTATGAGCTGCACATAAGAATATCCATTGTTCCGTAGCTGTCATTTGATTGCAAGTTTCTGGAAAACATTCCGCTTGTAATTTCACAGCTAATCCATTAAGTTCCATACAAAACTGACGAAGATGTTCATATTTCCACACTTCCTCATCCTGGGTCTCTGGAGGTGTTAAAATTGCCGTGATATTTGATGGATCACGGTTTATTGTCTGCTGAATCCATTGTTGAACAGCCAGGGTACTGTCCATTTCTTCGAATGGCTCGTCAGGCCATTTACAAAATTCCTAAATAAGTAAAACATTAAAAAATGAAAATAAACTTTAAGAATTTAGATTTAGGTGTAAGTCGAAGGTCATAATATTTATGTTAATTAGGTCTAAGTCAAAAGTTAAAAGCATTTATTATTAAAACTTACAGACGCCTTGGTCCCAGGCCGATTGCGACGGACGATGGCTTTGACGTCGCCCATGCTGCTGGGGCTGGGCTCTTTAAGTTTATCTAAAATTTTGACGTTTTTCTCTGAGACTGCCGTGCCCTAAAAAATAAAAATTCTCTGATCTCACTTTTTGTTTTCGTTGTAGATTTTCAATTGAGAATTAAAATGAATCTGTTTCTCAAGTATTTGCAAAGCATTTAACTTAAAGAGTTGACAGACAACTTTCTAAAAAACTGGTATTTGTTACAAATAAAACTATATTGATAAAGTAGTTTTTAAAATTTAAAAATAACTTGTAAAAATAACAATTAATTAAGAGTGACAATTGCTGTTTACAAGAAACCGCCCTGTAGTGATGAGCATTTGTTGTGCTGGGGAATCCCAGATGGGCCCTCTTGTACAAACACTTTATAGGCTACGGGGTGAAGGGAGATAAGTGTGAGATTTACAAAGATCAGTGTGGAAAAGGGAAATAAAGCCGAACAAGAATGCAATGTGTCCAATGGTCCAATGTAATGCAAAAATGTAAAAATTCATTTGGATTTATACAAAAATTATTTTATGATTAAAATAATTACTTTACTTTTTATTGAATTCTTTAGTTTTGTGGCTTTGCACAAAAATGCAAAGTATTCTAGGGAATGTCCACAAAGACTTAAAAATTTTTAATGAATTTCAAAAAGAAAAATTAAAAATGTTATGAGTAGTAGTGTGCAGTATATAGCATGCGTTAGCCCAACCTTTCGTTTTTGTGTAAAAATGTGTTTGCCTAATAGTCTTAATAATATTAAATTAACAACTTACGAATGATTTTAATTAGGTAGGTTTTAATTTCAGTTTAGTAATTGATAAAGGTATAGGGCCAAAACAGGATGCAACACATGTCATATATGACATGGAAAACTTTTGTGATAAGAAATCTATAACAAAATTCTTGGCATGATTGCTAATAGATCAAGATTCAAGACGATGCATAACTGATGTTGTTAATTAATTAGAGTAATAAAAACTTTACCTCTTCAATATTTAATAGGATGTGTTCTAAATCCGGGGATGTAGAATCATCACTTGAACTGGATGAGTTATTCTCGTGTTCAGGTGAAATCCATATTTTTTTTACGCCTAGAATAGCTAGATCAAAATGTGGTGGTGATCGCTCCTTTTTTGACATTTTTAATTTTTTTGTTTGAAAACAGTATTCTTGAAAATGAGCCACTCTTTTTAACTCCATCTAAATATTAACTAAAGTGAAGAAATAAGAAAGATTTTTAAATTCTCTTCTTCACTGGCTTTAGGCACAACAGACTGGCATTATTAGATAGTATCTGCCATCAGGCCTGGGTTTCATTTATTTAGTTATCAGACATGTTATCTTTATCTGTATGAAATATTATAAGTTTTTCAACTAGAGTCGAGCATTCTTCATTGGATTTCGTTAATATTTCTAAGATTACATATTAAAATAAAATATGGAAATATTCCACAACATTTTCTAAAATATGGTAATAATGATATAACGAATTTGCCGATAGTAAATAACGTAATGTATGAAATGCTTGTAAGAATTGAGATACATTACTGCATGGCGATGGCAAAATAAAATTATCTTAATACTAAATTACCATTTTTATTATAGTTCAGTAGTTTTGGTCATGCAGTCTATAGTCAAGCCTGTGAAACAAATATTCATTTAAATCACAAACTATTACCTCAGGATTCATAAAAATTGTACACATTAGTAATTTAAGGAAATCCAAAGATACATGTCGTGTTAAAACAAAATCTAAAAGACTATCAGGTAAAAGTACTAATGTGCAATACACTTTTTTTCTGCGTATAAGTAATATTCTATTCGAGGTAACCTAGATTCCTAATTTCATATCATGTATCTCAAGTGTAAATAATAGTCCATGTGCTAATGTTTGATAAGATTACCAATATCCGTCGAGGTTTACAAACATTATAAGCTGACATTCATGAAATCATAGTTTCCATATGTGATGAATTGCATTGAATGATTAAATGAGCACAATTAAAATGTCCTTCGGGAAATTGGTTTCAACCTCATCTCTTGTACAATGGACTGATGTGCTATCTTACTGAAGTTCTGTTAAAATATTGTACTGTATTCGTGGTTTTAATCCCGACATCATTGTTTACTGTGAAGTGTCACGACTCTCGACAATACTATGGAATATGATTAACCATCATTGAGAAGTCTTTGCAGGTAGTTGTATTCGTTTAATCAAATCACTCATCCGGTATCAGTATAAAGTTGGGTGTATTAGTAAGTGAGGTTGTGTTTTATGTTATAGGAAAATTCGTAAAACTCAAACATAATTCATACACAAGTAAAGGTGAATTTATTTTATATATGCAATACTTGGTACCTCGGTATAGTTGATTGGTAGCAAAAACAAAATTACGATTGAGTGAAGGTTGACCTAGCTGACAGGCTGACCATCTATGCAAGTTTGAGTCGAATTTTACAAATACCGAGTCAAATTAATAAAATTATCCGTATTCGCTCCTCATCACTATAAATTCCAAATTTTTCAGCCTAGTAGATTTCTAGTAGTATTATGGCTGGGACAGAAAAAGTTTTTATTGAAATTCGTTTCATTTGTATGATGTGTTAAGTAGAACTGTGATGTCCAAAAACCATGGGTGCGATTACGGTTATGTAAGCAAGTTTGTTTTAAATATTCAAGTACACTTTATCAAAAAAAGGTATATTTTTGTTTTATAAACGAATATAATTTTTTTAAATTTAGACGAAGGTACCGATGTTGGGAAGCACGGGAATCATCTCGAAGTCCAGTAGCTTTCTTCCGCCAAGAGGGTTTTTTACAAATCTGTGGGTCATCAAATTTACGTGAAATGTTAATAATTACGGATCAAGTTGCTTCTCTAAAGCAGTACAAATTGCGATGCAATTGTCAATATTGTGTGTCATTTTCTCATGATATTATGATGGAAGATAAATTATCAACTGAGCCTTTCATGGCTGCAGTGAATATTGTATTTAATACGCTAGTTACATTTAATTATGAATTGCAATCAACAACTTCAATTCAAAATCAAGATGGATCAACATCCTGTACTTGGATATGGATAAAAAAATTGAAATAATTTTTGAAAAGTTCTGCTTCTGCAAACAAACTTTATTGAATCCTCTGAAACTACTTATACTCGTCTATCCCGTTAAAAGCTGAAACGATTTTTTTAGCAATGAGTGTATTAAAGTTAACGTATGACTATACAATAATGTTTTATTTCTGCTCGATTTCCATATTATACTGACGTAAGTTTAGAATGTTGTAAATATAGCATTAATTAGGAATAGTCACATGTGTCAACTTATCTCTAGTTTATCTTGTGTGTCTTCGCTTATCGATGAATTGTCTCATTGTAGAGAAATAAATTACTTCAATTAGACTCAAGAGACTGAACCCCAGACAAAGACTCATTACTCCGCCCAAATTAGCTGAAATTGCATTTGAATAAGAATTTTCATGTATTATTGCAACATTTCCGTATGCATAATTTAGTTTTATATTCTTTAAGAGAAGATAGAACATTTTTGGCTTATTTGACCGTATTTTCTGTAGCACAGCCATATTAAAAAAACAGGACATACATACAAAATTCTCCCAAGTAAAGAGTTCATCCCTAAAAAGCAAATTAGAAAATTCAATTCGCATAATTTTTCTACTATCTCTTTTGTTATAGTTATAATTTAAACCGATTTGCAAATTTTAATTTATGGATCTATCGTCTTTTCGTATTTTAGTCTATACTTTAAAACATACTTAGGTTTTATACTGCATAGCAGTTGATTTACGGAAGAAGTCACGAAGTAAGCTTATACTTCTACTGTAATAAATGCGAAAGAATTTTTTTCAAGTTTACAAAGTACAACTTGTTTAATTATTTCAAAAGCTTTTCAATTAGTCTTTATTTCATTAACTATGGAGGTTTGTAACGAAATCATTTTACATCTTTGGAATTGGCCTTTGAGTCGTTGTCATTATTACGACTGTCGGGACAAAATGAGAACCAAAATCTAGAATATGAGACATTAGACCAAATACTTAAACTCGTAGATTAGTTATAGATCATACCTGTCGGGATCCACTAATCCACTTATTATTTTCTTTATTTGAGTCAAAGTAAAGGTTCTAAGTATATGACCCAATTT
The DNA here is from genome assembly GCA_034696425.1 of Isotoma viridis. Lineage (NCBI taxonomy): Eukaryota > Metazoa > Arthropoda > Collembola > Entomobryomorpha > Isotomidae > Isotoma > Isotoma viridis. The sequence continues at coordinate 8,845 of JAQGAA010001622.1, read as the reverse complement.
TTTACTTTAATTTATAAAAAGTGAGCTAATTCTGTAGATCTAATATAACCGTGTCACTCACTTGAAACGACATCCTTGGAAGTTAGCGTAAATATAGGAATAACGACAGTTTTTATTGACTTGCATTACCTACATATTTTATATCAAACTGAGGAAATGTCACTTAATTTTAAGTAAGAAACTAATGCTACAAGGTACTAGCTACAATCATGGCCACTATTACTGCCGATATTAATCTCCTTTCTGCTACATAAGAAATACTTTTGGTATCCCTAAAGGAGCATTTTGATTAACCTTTAAACTTTTGAATCATAATTCTTCAAATCATTTTCGGTATTTGGATTTGAGAAGGAAAATTCTATTCTTTCATGAAAACCAATTATCTTAAAAGTTCATAGCCTTGAAAACTCAAACTCTTAGGGTAAAGCTTTGGTTGTAATAATTTATAGTGCATTCCTAAATTCCTATTATGAAAATATAGCTTTTGATTGATTTATGCTTGCATACATTACAAATTTTAATATTTGTTCCTAAGTGTAATCAATAATAAATTCAAATTCTAAACTCCCTGCTCTCAAACCCTCATAATTTGCTTAAGTGTAGGACTTTTTGTAAGATATTATTATTCTGAAATAATGCAATATGCATACCTTGAATGATTAGCTTCTCAGATTTAGCTTTGTTGACGGTACAAATCGTTCCCTTAGATTAGGTAACGTATACTATAACTATATCTATTGTATTATATCATATAATATTTTATATATTTTATATTTTTATATATTGCAGGAAAGGTTATCTCGGAAACTGGCAAATTGGTAGTTGCGATTGAAGTTAATACATGATTTTCTTGCCACTTTTGCCAGATTTTGCTCATCATATACATAGCACTGCCAATCCCAAATAGACACCAGTGTATCCAAAATATTCTAGAGGTTATAACATGCATCACAACATGAATTATGAGTAAAGACCAAAGTTCTGATATAAAGCTCGAATTCAAATTAGATACATCGTTCGTACGGAAAAGGAAACTTGGAATTGCCAAAACAGACAGATACCTTCCACTTTCATTACCTTTCACTGATGTTTCTCTTCCCTTCTGTATGTACCGGAATCCGTGCAAAGATGTATGTTGGCAATAATTGTGTAATTGATTGCTGCAACCAGGAAATCCTCTTCTGCGAGGAGAGATTATTCCAGTACCATGATTATTTTCCGTGTCATAAGGATCATACATATCAAGAAACTCGTTATTGTTGTTTCTATTAGTCCAGGCAGAGTGATTAATTTCATCTGTTGATTCATTTCGAAATTGCACCCTTCCAGACAATCGAATTGGGTTCCATGATGGATCTGCTTTTGCTTTACGTATTATCCAAGACGGGGACGACTTCTTTTTCATTGTCATTCTTTATTCCAAAAGACAATATGGTATAAAAATTTTTTTAAACTGTAATTACCTACTACGTACTAACTAACTAACTAACTATTTTCATAAATATTTTTGAAAATTAGTTGTAAAAGAGGGGATAGTGTAAAGGTTTCGAGGCTACGGATGAACTCAAGCTTTGCCATCGGAATCTACCTCTATTTGTAAGCATTTGTGGGTGCATGGGTGTACATTACTACACTTTTAACATTGAAATATTACTTGTATAAATTTTTTATGTTATTTCCGAATTTCCGACCGAATGGTAACAATATCTCAATTGAAATCATTTACCGGAAGTACCAAATTTTTAGGGAGCCATCAAAGGTAAAATAAGAGGATGATATGAAGAGCATAAGGTTTATTAGCACGAATCGTAACATTTTTGCAAAATGAAGTTTGTCCTTTGATCAAACGGAATAATAATGGCAAGGAAGAATGGGGAATCCGTTTTTTTCCACAGAAATATTTCAATTCTCAATTATACATTGATCTTAATTACAAAATTGACTGTTTGTTAAATGTGGAATGCAGTTGTGTCAACTTTTTCTTATTTTTCAAAAAGATTAACAGCTCTGATATGTAACAGACTTTTAAGAAACTTGTGATTCAGTTATGTTCACTTATTTTCGAAAATTCAATAAATTTTCAATTGAAAATTTGCCAATGATTTTATGAAATTTTGCTTTTGCCCCTGACTATAAAATATAAAATCAATATGGGCAAAACTCCAAATTTGATTGTTTCCATTGAAAGATAACACGCATCATTCATCCTAGAATATTCATTTTAGGAGCATTTTGGGTGTATGGCGAATGCTAAATAAAAATGGTGCTCAATTTTTAATTCACTCAATATCTGTTCAGTATGATATATATATTATTTATTTATTCATTTCATGCAGAATCTCGTAATTTTTTGTATATGTAGAGCATATAGTATTTTAGAAGTAAAAGTTTTTATAAAGATTGGAAGGAACAGGGGAAACGATTCAAAGTATTTTTCTATAATTTTAGAATCCAATCGCTTAAGTGTCTATTCTACTCACGTAGGTACATACATTCTTTGGTGATTCAAAACCTTTTACAACCATGACTTTAGGTGTTCTGTTAACCACATTCAAGTATAAAACATCTGCGACGAATTAATATTATGATATACAATTATTCAATTACATAAAGACACAACTCGAGCTTGGATTACAATTATTGTTTGGCAGGTATAGATTAATTGCATATATTTTGTTGAAAATCAGCTCAATCAGTATACAACCATAATATTTACTTACGGGTATAAAAAACATGATTTAACTTAATAACATGCAGTAATAGTTATTTTTGGTTATTTTGATTGATTGTCAACGATCTTAATTGATTTTATGACCTAAAACTTCTTAAAAACATTTCGAAACTTGACTTAACTATTAAATAGATTTTAGAGAAAGCAGTTGATATTTCATTAATATCATCTGTCTGTGATTCTGAGTTATTCATAAAGATTCATATGTCTTAATTAAGATTTAAAAAGAAATTAAACAGTTTCCAAAATGGTCTGTTCTTAATGGAATAAGAAATCGTAGGAATATCTATAATTACTTCTACTTGTCTTTACAATATTTTATAATTTTACAATGAATTATAGTAACAAGAATTAATTTGTAGGTTTGGGTGGTGTATAATATGTGAAAATGTAATGACTATTATTCAATGACGAGGAAAAAGCCCACAAGACTAGTAGGATTAACTGCATACATTAAATGCTATAACTATTACATAAAATGGTATTTGGTTACATGTTACATTATATTTACATTTTTTTATTATTAACTTTTGCATTGCTCCCTTTGATCTAAAAGTTATCACGAATATAATATGTACACACATAAAGAACGATTATACAATAAAAATCCACCAGAACTACTTGAGACGCATAGGGTTTTGTCATAATGTCTTTCTGGGTATCAATGTAAAAGGCAATGAAGTTATTTTTTTACTGTTGTCAATTGTTAATCATACAGATAATTTCATCTGAAGTAACTATATTTACTTTATTTACTAAGTATTATTAAGAGTGCATCCAACAAAATAAAACCTTAACAAATTCTATTCACACATAAGTATAATAATTATAATTAATGAAACAGTAAAATCAAGAAAAAATTCCAAGTTTTTATTAACTGTAAAATGAAACATTTATAGGTTTATGTTAAATAAAGTTTTTAAATTTGTACATCTTTGGAAGGATTTGAACTTAAAGCTACCAACGGACAAAGATAATACTAAAGCAAATTACAGCTTAAAAATAATAAAATCAGAAAATATCTGATTGATAAACTAAAACGAACGCTTGCTTGTACCATGAAGCTTATTTTTTGTACGAACCTTCTCGAGAAAAGAAACTACTTTGCAAATTATTGTTATTACTTATTTGCAAAAACCAATTAAACAACTATGGTTGGTTTATACCTACCGAAGTTGGGTGTACTTTGACTAGAACAACATAGCTTGTACGAAAGGGCAGTTCTACACTAATTTAATTAAAATTTGCATCCGCATCCATGCATGCAAATATTGCATAGTTCTAACTCCTATCCATGTCTTAAGCACTTTTAATTGCTTATGACTGTACTGTTAAAATTAGTCTAGGACTTGCGAAAAATCTCATTAAATTTCTTTGGATTTGATAAGTAAATTATTCGGCTTGTAGAATAAGACTAAAAAGTTATTCTTTCCGATGACGCACGGATTGGATGGTAGTTCTTGAGTATGATTTGGTTATGATGAATTACGAGTTAATCTCCAACGCTTTTTTATGTTTTAGAATCGGTATGAAATGCACAACAAAAAAATATTTCCCTGTGATGAGTATTTCTACTTGGGTCTTTGGCTGGGTGGCTCATGCCTTTGAGAAAGTTGGTTGAGAACTCGTTGATTATCAATGCACCGAAGGCATCGGATATAAGCTCTGACCTCTGCTTCATTTCTTGGCGTAGGCGGTGGTATTGCTTTAAGATTAACAGAAAACATACATTAAGTAATTGAATTTATAGGGAGAAAGTGTACATGTTGTAGCTGAATAACTAATGATTTTAACTTACTGAGAGGTCGGCTCCTGCAAAGTCTCATCGTTCTAATGGTTTGAGCAAGCATGTGCATCTTCTCAAAGTTGACAAGTCCGTCAGAATATGTTTTATTTCCCTCGTGGGTGAAAGTCATGTCTTTCAATATCAAAGGCATGAAAGGAATGATAGGAGGTGCTGTTTTATTCAAAGCCATTCGGTACGCTCTGTGATTTCTGGAAGGATCTATGAAGCTCTCGAATTCAGCAAAAACTTTCCGTGATTTTGATGGTAATCGCTCCCACGTCTGGTTCATCCTTGTGATAGCCACATTTCCAAGTCCCATCACAATTGCACAAAACGCATTTAGGTTTTGATATTCTTTACAACTTTGGACGAGAACAAAAACACAATATTAGAGTTTGGAAAACTGGGTTAATATTCCATACCGACACAAGGGAAAGTATATTTGACTACTAAAATCAAACTGGTTGCAATTTTACAACCTGGCTGATACCTCTTGCCTTACATGTATTTTCAAGCCTATTATTACAGCTTGGCACGGACTTGGGTTTATGAATAATTGACTAGAAAAGCCCTATACATCTCGTCGAATATTTATACCTTAAAACGATAAAGTATGGATGCAGGTAAGTTTCTCTGGTTTCCCACGTTCCAGTTTTAAAATACTTCTCATCAGTAGTCAGTCTAGTGCACAAATTGCAATTTCACCCTTACCGACATGTCAAACAAGATGGGTAAAATACTGGACTAGGATTCTATACTTGAACGTATATTCCTTGCTTCAAGTTACCTTACCCTCATAAAAAATAAAGGTCTACAAACTGGAACCTTTAGACCAGGCTAAAAATGGTTTTAACCTCTTTTGCAGGCTAGGATTTCACATTTCAGCAAAATAACTGACGACAAGGATTCCATCAAATACAGCTGGTCAACCTTATGAAATTTATTACTAAATACACTCCCCGTCTCCTTAATATATAAAACTTTGTGTATTAAAATTGAGTACTACTATATAAAAAGCAGTGTAGCACACAGCTAGTAAAATCGGGAGCTAGGGAGAAAGCAGTAAAAACAGCATTTCGACAGATTTGCAGCTTTTAACCAATGTGAGATTTCATATCTATGATGAGATAGATTCATTTGAGTTTACCTAACTTGTGATTCATGATTTACGATCAACCCATGCGCATTTATTTTTAAGTGTTTTCGTTTGAAATACAAAGAAATAATAAAGTAGTTCTGACGGGTTTCCTAATTCCTTAGAAATATTTTATGTTTATGTACTCGTCATGTTTCACTTTGATCAAGTTCAACAAAGTATCGTAGTTTCAGAATAGTGTATGTACCAAAGCTAACTAACCGAATAAAACAACTATGTGAAAGTAAAGCAAATGTAAAAGTTTCTCGCTTTAGTGTCCCAAAAAATTTACACAATACATCAGTCTACCTCAAACCTAACCGACAGATAATATTCAAGACGAGAACATAGTATTTGTATTTGTGTCTTTCCCAAGTAAAAATTTGTACAATTCTTTTCTTCAAACTTACTATGCAGCCAACTTGAGAAACTTCCTGAAAAGCGAAACTCGTTTGCTTAAATTCCCAGTCAAGCACATTTCAGTTGCAACCCAATATTGAATTTCGTTAAACCTCCTGAGGAACACGTCCAAATTGGATGTTATTTTCCGAAAATGGTGACGCCCGAATGTCTTGTAAATCAACTCGTACTGTGACAATAAATACAAAAAAAAACCATTTACTTTACACATGATTCACACATTCTCTTGTAACAACTTAAGGTACATAAGCACTCAAAAGTAAGTCCGAGATGATTCCCTAGTCATATAATTTATTTCTTATCTAAAAGTTTTTGTTACCTCATGAACACATTTGAATAAGCTCCAGTCCAACACTGTCATATGGTAAGCCAACTCCCGAGTACTAAACATCTCCAAGTCCAAGCAACCCCCTTCAGTAGGTCTTTCTTGCTCGGGTAAACATGTCTAGAGTGAAATGAAAGTAATAAGTCAGACTTGCCACAAATTATTTTTCTTTCTTCTTTTTTTATCCGCACTTTCACCCACCACCACTACTCAGTGAAGAAGATAACGAGAATATGCCAGCTATTTTGCTGACAGTTTCTGTATCCCTTATAAACATAAAATTACTACGTACTCTCACCCTTAGACAAGTAAACATGCCAAAACGCCCAACCCACACCCTAAATATTAGTTAGAGTACTAAGGTAGGTGTACACTTCACATAATCCCACACAACTTTTAGAATCGCACTAATACAAAACCCATTCATTTCCACTGTCAGCATAAATCGGCTTATGCTAACCCCCACCCACTTCATTTTTTCTAGTTCAGTCACATCAATGTACAATAGAAGACTTATGCTTCATATGCTTTATGCACACAGTATTTTTATTAACTTTTCTCAGGATAGGAAATTACTTCAAAGCATCATACAAGCGGATGAAAAAACACTTTAATTACCAGAGCATCCAGATGATCCTTCAAGGAAATAAAAATGCGGCCATTGAGACTCAAAGAGGTTGGAATACTCACATCTGTGTCACTGAACACCACCTTCTCACCTTTGTCATTCCAGTGAAATATAAAACATTGGAGAAAGTAGAGTTGAAAGTGGGCCATATTAACGTCCATAAAACATGAAACAGAATGAAAATAGAACACTTCAATTAGGTATATTGCTTAATATTGTCAAGACATTTTCAGTCATGGTAGTAACTCCAGTGGCATCTGAAATGGTAGCATGGCAGTACTAGCAGTGTAATATTACCTAAGACTAACGTCTCAAGAATATCTTATATGGAATAAGATCCTTTTGAAAAAAAAAAACATGTTTAGCTTTACTCAACGACCTCGTTACAAACAGGACTATTCTTTTACGATTCGACTATTCGGCTTTTGTTTAAGATATATATGTGAGACTTTGTGTGTGTGTGTTGCAAATGTTAAAAAAACCCTTCCTCCATATTATAGAAGTCCGTTTAGAAGCAATCTGCCAGCTTCTATAGATTTTGGAGTAATTTTCTCTTTTTTTGTCTGTTGCTTCTTTTAGTAGTTAGAGTCAGTAAATAAAGAAGAAGAGAAAAAACGAGATCAATAAATTATCACTCGAGAATAAAAAAAAGTGAAAGTCCCACAGTATTTTTCAATGTTTCTTTCTTAATAGCACTGAACTGGACATAAAATATCATGAAAAGAACAGAAATACCATCACATACTACTTTTACAAAAGATATAACACTAAGGAAAATGAATCCACAAAATTGGATTACCATTAATGAGTGATATATGAGAGAAACCAGAAGGTTTCCGTATCTTGTAAAAGCACCTACCACTGCATATGTCGAAATAGTCTTTTTATAAATTTATTTATTTGAACAGAAAGTGCATTCCTACAACCAAAACCACGTTGATTTGACCTTCGGGTATTAAAAGTTGGCGATGTTATTCTGTTTTATGCTTTATTTCGCATATTGGACGAATTTAGCACAACCATATAAAACTGCGGGCAACTGAATATGTACCCAAAAGATTCTCTCAAACCAATGTATGGGGATTCAATTATCCTTCGGTCAACCGTGTGGTAGTTGCCATTCTGCTAATTGAGCTTTCTCGGAAGCGGTAGAACTATTTAGCCTACTTTTACACACCATGCAGTTTCCCTACTCGGATTATAAAACGAGTTCGGTATTAGTAGAAAGATAAATTTGAAAGAGTCTAATGGGGCTTTGCCTAGAAATTGGATTATGCTCTCCATTTGAACTCGTACTATTACGATTTATATTGGATTAAAACCATTCGAAATTCAAATCCCTTTTCTCTACTGTTTTAGTACTTGTAGGAATATCGCAATTAGAATCGTGCTAGGCTTAAATTAGCTAAAAATCAATATGCATACACACATACAGTGTAAATATATTGTACAATAGGAATAAAGACTATTTGGAATAGAATACAAAGAATGATTTTATAAAGAGAGAGAAAGAGAAAGTATTACCGGAAGACTTAAGCTCGACCAGGACCAGATCATCATGCTTCAAACCAAGTTTATCCGCAGCTACGTGTTTAAGAGACTCCGCACCAGTGCTTAAGGGAAACCTCAATGTGCAGTAGGTGTGGTCCGCACAATAAACCCGGAAAATAACTGGAAGCAAATCATCATCATTATATTGTTATTACTATCATTTTATCATTAATTCACGCAATACAATAAACTGTATATTATTTAGTAATAATTTATGATCACGATCCCATTAATCTCTCTGTGAAGTAATAATATGGGAAAGGAGGAAC
>JAQGAA010001621.1:0-15005 GCA_034696425.1 Isotoma viridis | reverse complement strand
AATAAGTACCTATATAAACTATGCATTTCTTGTAAAAAAAACAGAAACATTATATTTGTCTTTATACCGGGTATTGCAAAGGTTGCTCTCGGTTTCAAATAAGAAAAAGATTGATTGTAGGAAAACTTGAATGTGAGAGTAAAAAGTGACATGAATACAAGATTGTTGTAGATGACTATTAGTCTTCTTTCTTAATATGACTGCCACAAACTGCCACTATAGCATAGAAGGTTTTTAGGAATGTGAAAAGAGTTATGGTCTTCTATGACTTATCAGTAAATTTGTATATAAATGCATCTCTTCTATAATCTGGCTCTAGGTTCTATATCCTTTTTGTTTGTTCTGGTTACTTGAGTTTCTCTTTCAACATCTAGTGAGAACAGTGAGATGGACTCAAATTAATGCAAAAGATAGGATATAATCCAAGGGCATTTAGGAAACAAGCATACTTTTGACAACAAACACATTCACATATGACCACGAACCACACAATGCAAATTCTCTTAGCCACTAACTATCTTCCAAGGTAAAGGTAGATGTTGATAATCAACAAATTCACCAGAGCCCTGCTCCTATTCCCTCCAACTTTATTGATGACCATGTTAGATATAATGTTCTATGCTTTAGACAAACAAATATATATTTGAGTGCCTTTGGGGTGAGCAAATGCAAGCGTCGAACCACTTTCAGGTAAAATAAATACACTGAGATTGATCCAGTGGTAATTGTAGTCTATAATGTTTAGAAAAATATATGATAATGAAATAATACCCGGTTGCTATACATCCCATAGGTGTTTTTTTTAATGTAACGAAACAAATATAAAGTTACAACATTAACTAGAAATAATAATAATAGTTAATAGTTGAAATACCAAGTGTATGTATATTATTTGGATCGTCTCCGTTTCTCTTTAAGCGGGTATACGAAGAGAACAGCCGCAGTGCAGATAAAGTCAAAAGCTTTTCGGTGTCTGCCGAGTTTCACTAGATTTTCGCTACGACTTTCCCGGCTCCTTTCGCGGTCTACCTTCACCTCTTCTTCTGGCTCTCTCCCCTTTCTCTTTTGCTTTTTCTGGCTCATATCACCAGAAAGAACGTTATAGAACACACATGAACACAAACACAATCACCAAAAATCATCCCATCCATGCATACGTTTCTATCTTATTTATATTTATTATTCCCCTTATATTGTATTCATTGGTGAGAGTTAGTCCAGTAAATTGTGTGTGTGTGTGTGTGCGAGTGAGTGTAATGCAATACAGAGTATAATTCGAAAAGAGAAAGCAAGCCAAGATAATCCTGGGTACTAATACTACCCGCTACTGTTATTTTTAATCTATCTAGTGTAAAGTACCTGAGCACTTACTGGGGTGTTTGGGTCTTTGAGTACTGAAGATTATTATTATTTCCTTTTCCATCTCTACTACTACGGGTAGTACGAGTTACCTCCCCGACTTGTTTTGCAATGCACCACAGGTTATTTATGCATTAATCCAACAGCAGACTTTCTCCAATTGAGGCCTTAGTCTCATTTCCCTTATTTAATGAAGAAGTTGACGCTCTGGGCTTATGAGTAGGGTACAGTGGAAATTTGTAACATTTGGATTGTTACAGACAGATAGGATCCCTACTAGATTATAATGGTTTGTACTGATGTCGAGGCATTAGACAGGAAGGGAACCAATGGGCATTTTCCCTCTAGGGGTCAGTCAAAAGGAAAGCTGGTTAAAAGAGAATAGAGTTTTGTTTATTAAGCAAAGTTTCCATGAAATATATACAAAGATATGTAAACTTATCTAGGAATGTATGTATCTAGCTAAAACTACAAGTAAGTAAGGACTAAATTCAGAATGTAAAAGTAGCCTGGGGATAAGGGAAAACAGTTGTTAGTAGTGGTATGGTGTACTCAAGCACGGTGGTTAGTAGTGGTAAGTTGGTAAGCAAGGATATTTGTTAACTCAAGAATTCAGACTGATGATGATACTGAAGTTGGAAAGTAGTACAATAAAACAAGTAGTAGAATAAGCTTTGCTAATACATAAGAGGATTTTCCTTTTCAATGATGCGTTTCTCATGCTGCTAGTTTGGTTGGGTGGACTTGAGTTGAAATTTGTTATTAAGTAAAACATAAAACGGATAAGCGGTTAGTTTAACAGAATTAAATATGAACATGAGTATAAAGGACTCAGGATGGAAGATCTTGCCCGGAGTCAAAGAACATGAATGCAAGAGTAAAAATAAATTCTTCATGTGCATTTAAATATTTTTTCCTTTGTAGTGTACCATCCATATTTTATTTTCTCCATGTCTTTGAAAATGTATATAATTGTGTACAATGTATATGCAACACTAGGGTAGAGATCAGATTAGATTGTTGAAAGTAAAAAGTTCAAGAAATTGTTCTTTTGTGAGATGAACAACAATTTGGGAAGCAACGGGCGGAAAATTTTTTATGCAACGAAAAAAATATTTAAATGTAGAATATTATGAATTTATAATCTGATGCTATCTAGAATGAATTGTGAAAAGAAACTGTATAATGACATTGAAAGGATTCCAGAAACATAGACATCAAGAAAGAAAGTTATATTATAGTTTATTTACATTTTACAACTCATCCATGATAATTTGCATAATCGGAGTTGAAGTTGAATTTGATAAATCATATAGTTTTTTCTTTGTGAATTATTTTAAACTCTAATGGTTTTATTTGATACAATGCTCACAGTATAAGTAGGATCTATCAAGGTTTATTGTTCCAAATTTGTGCTAAAAAACTTACTCAAGCAGACTAAAACAATAAGAGCAAAGACAAAATAACTTTTCGATAAATAAACAAAACTTCTTAAACTTAATCTCACCTCTGGTAATAACTTAACAGAACATCAAGCTTTACATAAGTTATATAAATACGTAATTGCTTTACATAAGTACAGTTTTGTAATTTGTATTACATGACATTAGATAATTATGCAGGTAAATGATTAACGTCAATCTCTTCTTAAATTAGTTCATGTAACTTTTAGCAAATTTGACAGACTTTATCTAACTTCATAGACGTTTATCTTGTTGCATGAGATAGGTTAGGTAATATCTCATGCCATTCTTCAATGGAATTGGAAGCTTCCTACCAAACTTCTGGAATGAGACTTCTTCTGTAATGAGTATAAATGAATGGTAGAACTGACAGATACAAATTAAAACCGATTGAAAATCAATTGGTGATGTTTTTGCAGTGCCGAATATAGAGAATAAGTAGATTAAAAGAGGGTTCAAAAACCTGACCTCCCCTTCAATTTTTGGAGAATTTGTACTCCACCCGGATAAATTTATCTCTCTTACATTTTGCAAAGAAAACTGTAAACTGAGTCGTCATGTACCTTAGTAATAAAATAAAGCTGCCACGTTCAAATTTATCTGGTACAATAGGTAACTAAACTGTAGGTTGAGTCGATTAAATTAAATGTGTTTATTTACTTTACGTACCTTTAGTAAAATAAAGGAATCCCGTTACAATAACGGGCATGAGGTTATTTTTCAGCAGGAGTCCAAGTTCTAATTATTCATGGGTATGCTTAACAATTAAGTATCTAAATATAAACCAGGTTGGAAAGGATGTATCCAGCGATGGGGAAAGCATTAAGTAGGCAGGTAAAAATCTGCTAAAGTTAGATAGTTGCATGCCTTTTAAATTCCCTATCGGAAGTTTCTTAATTACATCGGGTGTATCCACATCCGCAAGGGTTTCCGACCCTGGCGTAATTTACTTTTTTTAATATTAAAGGGCTTACTATAGACGACGAGTTATTTTAGTATGATTTTATATACGCTAGCTATATATAAAAGATGAAGAGCATTCAAAAGTATAAGGAAAACATGTCCATAAAGATAGCATTCAAAAGTTTTCCCTTTTTATGAAAGTTTCTTCTCTATGAAAATCCCTAAATGGTTGAAATTTGTTAAGGAAAGAAAAAATTCGAACATCTTGGTAAATGTTCTTTTATAATAAAAGTGGATCATGACTTGTTGAATCTAAGTTAACCATATCAAGTAGACAAATTAGAGCAGCTACAACATTTTGAGATAAAAATTACTCTAGTTTTTTCGTATTGCTTAACCATTTACTTACACTGTCTCAAGAATTTCAAATTTTGTGCAATGCGTTTCATAATGTAGACAAATACTTGCATGGGATAGCATTTAAATCTTTAAAAAAATCAAAAACTATCGCATTACAGGAACTGTATATAATTTTAATCTCTAAATAAGTATAGTTTTGCCAAAGCTTCAATTACTTCTCAGCTACAGTTACTATATTGTATAATTAATCTAGAGAGCAATTTACTAATGTGTGTTTTTGATCGCACTTGACAAAACTTCCCGGTCACGGTGTGTAGCATAAAAAAGGAGCTAGTTTGTTATTTAAATGGATCATGAATATGGAAATTATTCAGCTTCTGACAGTTTGTAACCTACTTAACGATACAAACTAAGTCTCAGTCACTTATTAGTTGGCCAGAAATTTGAAGATAGATTATGGTCGTAAATACTTATAGGTATGACTATTGAAAATGGTTCTACTTTGAATACCTTCACTGTTTAATTATTATTACAGTCAAAACGACAATTATAGCCTAAAAGTCAATAGCGGTTATATTTCTTAGGCCATTTCCTGAAGAACTAATTATTATATTGAGAAAATGTAGTATCGTTAACTTTCTCTTCCTATCAAAAGCCTAAAGTGATTTTTTTTTCTTTTTTTATTAGAGTTTAACTCATGCAGATAAGGATACTTAATGTATATACGGGCTAAATTTACGATATCCTTTAATCTTTTTGATTTGCACATAGGACAATCACATTTTTTAGAAACGACCAAGCCACGGGTTTCTGCGTAATCTATTACAACGAGATTTAAGACTGAAAAAGTTTCATACACATTTTTGCGTTAACCGTTGTACTCCTTGTCCAAAGTGCGACAAAATGATTCCCCTCAATTGTATTTTTCATTGTAACCCGAGGTTGGAGAAAGTTCCTAAAAGAGAAAGCTCGCTTGTGGTGTCTCTTAGAGTGAAAAACCAGCAGATAAGAAACCCTCTCGCAATAGCAATTGAGGCTTCTAAGTTTCCCTGAAAAATCAGAGGGTTCGCCCCAATCGGAATTAAAATACTCGGCAAGTTCCCATTATTCAGACTGACGCATGGTTACTGTAAAAAATACCCTCTACCCGGGTATTTGAGGCTAAGTATCTGCAGCGGTTTTTACTCACTCACATTCCCATTCTGTCTTCCATCGGACTCACATATATTTTTCCTACTCTCTCTCTTTACTGCAACTTTAACTCCTCAGTATCCTCATTAAATGCCTCAGAATAATACCTTTTAACAATATATGCACTCTCCTATCATCCTGTCCTATAACCTTTACTGACAGTCATTTTTGATGAGGAAGCATGATGATGCCAATGTGTATAGTATATGTAAAAAGATAGAAAACAACCCGAGACCAAAGTGATATCATGAGGTGAATGTTGTCAGTACTAATAATTGCTACGAGGATATCCCAACGAGTCCATGCAGTAATACCTAAGCACCCTTACAGCTTATACACAAGGTTATGCATGCTTTCTCTTTTAGTAAAGTGTAGTTTGCTTTATCGAATTACTACTTTCACTACTACAACACTAACTATTTTCGATGCATTTATGGTATAAGCTGTGGTACGAGTGTAGAAAAGCATGTGAAATAACAACTAAGATAGAATATGGTTAAATAGAAGTAACTTCTGTCTGTATGTAGAGGAACGGGAGAAAAGCATTCGTAAACTGGTACTACAGCAGGTCTTGGTTTCATACTCTTTTGCTATTTTTCTCGCGTCGGCTCAGACCTTCTTTCCCGCATTTTACTGCATTGCATAAAACAAGAGACAAGTGGAAACCGACGGACAAAAATTTTATTCGGTTCACCCGCATCTAGTTTATCTTGTAGACTGAAACTCAGAGCAACTACTCATACGTTTAGTATTGTAATGTGCACATGAATGACCAGAAGTCTAATTCGCTGCTGGAGTCTTTTTGGTGTTTGAACATAGATAAATGAGATGGTTGGAGTATTCTTTTTAAAATGCTTTCTTAGCAGTTTAAACCTCTGGTGGCATTTATTTTATATATTGTATCTTAAGTTTCACTTTCAAGTTGCTGTGATACAATCGAAGTTTTTATTCCTTAGCATGTTTTGGGTTTAAAGGAATCTCTTTTAGTAACCTCAGCAATGTATTTGAAAGCTGAAGAGTCATCAATTCATGATGAGAATGGCAATTGGCTGGTGAAAGTTGGTTAAAAACTCTAGTCCGTCCGTAGGTAGAAATGTGTAGGGTGATTTGGTATTTTGTTCAAGGTATGAGGATCAGGATAAGCAGGGATTGAGTAAGTCCTTTCGCCTGGTAGACTTTATTTGTACCACATGGATCTTGTGTGTGTGTGTATCAAAGATCAAGTAGAATTCCTGCTAAGGTTTATTTCCCTTGTTTTATGAGCTGAAGATCTTTGAGTCTTTGAAATTCTATGCTGCTGGTATTATATTGATAGAATGACAAAATAGTTGGGTGGGATATATATCCAGATTTGTCGATGTAAATAAAACAGCAAGTATAGTAATAATACTACACGTAGTTCTGTATTCCTGTATAACTTGGTTAAAGGAGACTTCGTCAATCCGGCTCCAGCAATCTGTGCAAGCAAATTTTACATAGTATGTGTAGTAGCAAGTAATACTACGCTCAACTATGTTGATGTCCACCCACTAAGTACTCTAGTTGTTTGAATACACACATAGACATAGAATAATATCATTAATATTATTATATACGAATGTATTATAATAGAGACTCGACTAGGGGCTTATTTCTTTTAAATACTGAAAGTTTTGGGAGGAAGACCTTTGCTTTCACTTGGACTCTCTAGTTCCAAACCAATGCTGGAGAAAGTTTCGTTAGAATAGAGACTCTTGCAGACCTGCAGCAGTAATATGCGGCATCAGTCCTTTTTTATGGTACCGTCACCCACCAGTTCTGTCTGTTACTCCATTTTATTCACCAACTATACCACTGGTACTACCCGTTAGGGTATAAATATCAAAATCTAATACTGCCTTCTGTTACGTTCTTCTCTTAGCTAAATGTTATATATTTGTAGTAGATTTGTATGTATATGTGGTATAGTGTGATACAAGTGATAGGCATATCCGTATGGAATGTTTCTAGTATGCACATGAAATTTAATGCACATACAGCAAGGCACTTGAAGACCAAGGCCATATCCCTTTCTACAAGTATGAAGCAAAACTGAGAGAGTAGAGGAGGATCCCCACAAAATATGTACCATCGGATAGCCGCATGAA
The DNA here is from genome assembly GCA_034696425.1 of Isotoma viridis. Classification (NCBI taxonomy): domain Eukaryota; kingdom Metazoa; phylum Arthropoda; class Collembola; order Entomobryomorpha; family Isotomidae; genus Isotoma; species Isotoma viridis. Next base: position 7,603 of record JAQGAA010001621.1, on the reverse strand, counting down.
CAAGAGTAAAATACCTATTTGTTCTCCTATTCACTCGCATTGGTATCAAAAATTATAGAGAAAGTCGTACAGATCTAGTTTTACAGAGAAAATTTTCACATAGATAGAAAGGTTGACGATGATGGTGGTGGTGGAATGCGACAGACAACTTGCCATTCTACACTATAACTTACTACGACTCGTCTAAGCATGATATTATCGCATGATAAGCAACAAAGGTGTAGTGTGACGGTACATTAATATGCATTTTTTTCTAGATAAGACTTCAGCATCTTGAGAGTAGCTGTTTTATTCCGATATACACGAGCCTTTCTTTCTAGTTATTAGTATTATTAGTACTCTTATAAGAATAGTTGAGTTGACTGACTTACTTAGTGTATAGAAGCATATATGCATTTGGCTCTTGTATAATATCATGAATTATTCTTCTTATGGCTTCTGTATTTGTAAAAGCTTTCTTTCATTTGGTGAAGAGTGCAAACAAAGCACCTTTTCTCTTGTCCAATTAGTACTCTAAGGATTCTGTTTCACACGGCAAAATAAAAAGGCAAAACGAGGTAAGTTTTGTTACAATAGTATAACGTTACGAAGCATACGTTCTTTGTCATTATTACAATTTAGAAGTATTAGACCTTTGTAAAATTGCAATTAGAGAATACAAGTATTGTAGCATTGGGTTTCCATAGGTAAAATTAATTTCTCTCAGTAATCTTACAAAATATGTTGATGCAAAAGTTATGCTCTAATGTAAATGTGCATATTTGCTTGTATGCTTTTAAGCAATTGGGTATAGACACAGATAGGCCTGCCTGGCCACCTTTGATTCTCATTATCATATTTCATTATTGTATATATAGTCAACTTCGTAAAAATTTTCCATACGCATTCATATATGATAAATGTGAAATTAGAACTGGGGCTGGATTTGTAGCAAGTTTTGAGTATATTTCGTGTCTTGCATAGACAACAGAGCAAATGTTTCGATTGTTATTTCATTAAAACAATTTTTGATGAGGTAACTTAATTAAAAGAAAGGTTATTATAGTTCATGAAATCTTCGATGAATGATAAAATAATTTATTTCTTCCTTGAGCAAAGAACCCTTATATATTGGTCCGGCTAACACTAGTTTTGTTCTACTCTGCACTCACTACAAGATGAAATCTTTTCATTTGGAAAAGAGAAAACCCTTGACTTGACTGTTCTTTGTAATTAGCAAAGAAGTGAGGGTGAACTTATTAGTCACCAGAGAAAACTCAACCAATGAGTTTGTATTACTTGTGTACTATCCTACTACTAAACTATTACTACACACCAGAGGGTCGACTAGTTAGGCTGGTTGATACTGAATAGTATGGAAATATCTAGCGATAGTACTAAACTAACTGCTACTTCTTCTCTCTCTTTCTCTCTCTCTCTCTCTGCATTCTAGATACTCACAGAGTTCTAGAAATTACACATTTTAACAAGAGGCAGTGGTACGTAAGGTGTATATGCAATATGCAATATCTGTAATAGTAGTTGTAGTTGGTTACTTTACTAGTGCCAGTGCATAGTAGCAATATTTGGTATAGCAGAAGTAGTAGCAGAAGTGAGTGAAGGAACTGCCTCCCGCAGTTTACAAATGGTTTTACCCAAATGAAAACAGGGTGTGGTCTCTAATAGAGATTTCCGCAGATTCTTCTCAAAATAGATTTTCCCTTGTCTCATCGATCTCTCCACTTTCTATTGCTTTCTTCCCCATATTTTACTCACTTCATGTTCACAATTTCTCGTCTACACATATCTTTTCTTGTAATATGAGCACACAAAAGAACTATGTACAACAACGTACGATTGCAAATGCCTTCTGATGATAATGTGTTAATGCTTTCTATACTTTCCCCATGTCACGTTCTATACATCTGGTCATGACTCTAACACTCGACTCCCATTTTCTTGCTGTACAGATAGATCACAATTATTATCATCATGAGTATCAGATCAGACACTTTGAAAGATGTAAGTTTCTCCAAATTACCTCTTTATCTTTACCAATTTTGGCTATGCTTCTGTAAATCAAACTAAGATACAACAATAATATATTATTTTCGCAGTAGCCTATATATACATTCACTGCTATAGGTTGATACTGATCTCTTAGTATTTATTTTGCCATTTCCGCATTAGGCATTTCAAGCAGTTTGACATCTCTTTTATAGCTGAATGTCAGGGTGGTCCCATTTTTGTGATGACATTATTATTATCATATTAAAGTTTATTTGTCGCTCTTGTCTATCGGATGTCGGGGAGTAATAGCTCAAAAATATCGGATATCCTCCGTTTACCTTCTAAGTAATTCCCAAAGTCCAAAGTAACTACACTTTAATAGGGCCATCAGGTTATAAAAATTAATACTGATTTGTACTCTTTGGAAGCTTTTTTTTATATAAAAGTTCATGGGGTGTTTAGTCTTGTTAATCTGATGTTTATCGTATATAAATAAGAGTTTTTTTTGTCGCAAAATAAAAGGAGTATCCCCTAAACATGTATGAATTCTCTAAGTTTTGACGACACTGAAGGCCGCATTAAATTTACCAAGGTGTCTTTAGCAAGAATTGAAGGTAGCAAGAGAGAGTAGCAATAAAAAAGAGAAAACGCTTACCATTCAGGTGAAGTTTTTGTAATAAGAGTATGGTACGGGTGCATGTAACATGAATAGCGGAAATATATACCGTACATTGCCAGTAACAGGATTGCGTGATTGTAAAGATAGTGATTAGAGGGCTTACTTAGGGACAAGTATATTGTACGCTGCCAGGATGGAACACTTTGTCGCCTCCTACTATTACTCAGCTGCAAAACTAAACTTCCTTTGCTTATAGAATCACTACTAGAAATTTTCAGTAGTAAGTTGTAAAGTAAAAAATAAATATAGAGTCGTGAGGAAGAAATACCCAGAATGTTTTAACAGTCTAATAGCATAATTACAAGGGCTCTAAGCATAAATATGTGCAAGTGGTGGAAACAAATGATGTCTTTTGCATCACTATTATCAGTAGCTACTTCACTATATTAATGCATAATGCTAAATGCATCATGCATTTATTCGTGAAAAACAGATTAATGCATTTCAACTCATCATGAAGTATTTTAGAAATCAGTTCTCATCATCAACTTTTGTTATTTAATCAATATACATTAAGTAAGAGTAAGCATATCACTATCCAAATGGACTAAATAATTTACTATTTTTACAGCCGTCATTGTCTCCTCAACTTGTCACCAAATTTCTAAGAAATCTATCAGAGGGTTTTGTTGTCATTTAGAGATTAGAGTGCAGTTGATACTTGATACATGCAGTGTATACCCTTGACTCTCTTAATTAAATCTCTTGGAATCTACAATCTGTATAAGGTACATATTATGATAATATGATCATTCCTATTCCCCAGCCATAGATCACCAGTGTTTCCAAGTGTTGAATTAACGTTTACTTTAATGCTGAAAAGAATCATTGATTCCCCACTTTGAATTGGAAAATAGTAGTCAAACTCAAAAGCAAAGTGATAGAGTTCTCGTAATTCTCAAGTACCTTTAGAGTGCCTGAGTTAGCACAATTCAGCAGTGTGTCATGGGATATGGGGAATATACAGTGCGTATAAGATACTCATAGTAAAGTAAAAAGTCTATAAACTTGTATTGGTCATGTCACTTTCCACTGCTTTCTTCATTCCTTATAAAATCTATAACAGAAGATAGGAGATGATACCATGGTTCTGTAAAGTAGCATAGTCTTACAATGTGGTATGAGCTTACATTGCTATTCTGATTTAAGAGCTCTTCAAATTTACTAGAATGATGATGGTTGATGGTTCTAACGAAGAAGACCTGGTAGAAGTAATTGAATTAAGTGGATCACGTCAATTTACCTGAGCAGAGTTTGAGATTCGAGTTTTGGATCCTATTGGCTAATGCAGATTTTTCTGTGTAGGTAGACTTCCTATATAAGTAATTCCAGGCTGCCTTAATTTATTGCCTGACTTGCAAAATCTTTTTACAGCTTAAGTTTAGTATTTACCTAGGGAGGTTCTCTGGCCGAATAAAGCATGAACCATAATATTGTATAGTCAATATTTGTAAATGCACAAATATTACTTAACTAAGGTCAATACAGATCTAATAGTTTATACATGGGTTTGTTTTGAGCGTCTCGTGTAGGAGGGGTTTGATACCTCGTAAGGTATTCCAGAGGTCAGTAAAGCTCTTTACACGTTTAAAGCAAAAGTAAGTAGAAAATTAAGAGGATTAATGCTTTTCAACTTTGTGACATATTACTTTCTCGTAATATTTTCTAATACCCTGTTGGAATAATTTGGACAATAAATGACAGCCACCCCGTTTTTATATGGTTTCCTAGTCTAGCAAATTAAGGTGAATATGCAATTACAAGGATAATGATCAGTCTGGGTAAAAAATGTTTTAATTTAAGATGATGGTGTCGATTGGAAATGTAAGTATCTTATAGCTTAGAAGATTACGATACGGTGTTTGCCTTTACATTTTTTTGATCTTGTTTATAAGCCATTTGATTTGAACTACTACCGTAACCCCACTCTTTTCTTAAAGTTTAAGTATATTTTAAAGATCCTATTTCATAGAATGGATCAGCGTAAGTTAAGCTAAGCTACATTTATTTAAAAGTTTCTTTCAATCATTGACTGTTTTTTACGAAAATGAAAAGAAATCGTCGTAAATGAAGAATTAAAACGATGTAGAGTTTTCACCCATGATTTCTTTTACCTGCATTAGGCACTAAAAGGATATTAGCTATTGGAAAAAGACTAAAGTTCTACTGATAAGGAAATGGGACAAAAAAAGACATAAGCGAGTAAAATGTTGGATAGAATGGAACGTGTGAAATCTTGTAAATATTGATTTTTGTCGGTAACAATCTGCGTCAGGTCCGAGTTGAGTCGATTTTAGTCAGTAGTCTGGCTATTCACTATGCCACACAGCACCGTTTCCATTTCTTTAAATGGGAAAATACTGCCATGGGACATGGAGAAAGCATTTACTTATTCTGTGTTCAAATGTAGGCACATTCTTACCTTATGTGAAAGAGGTAAGTAGGGTCTAATGTATACTGAATATCATTGAGTTTGTCGTCAATTCCATATACATGTATACACATACCTCAGGGAACAGAAAAAACATATTGACTCTCTATTTATAGTTTCCAGATATCAAAATGGATACAAAATAAATGCATATTTGATTTGCCCTATCATCACCTCTTGGGGAAACATTTTACATTGGTAGTAGGACTTGTCTATGATGTGATAATAAATTGTAAAAAAAAAATCGGTTTTTTTATTTATGAATGATATATGCCTGGTGAAAATTTAGTGCTAAACACAGTTTTGCACGCAATTGACTCACTCTGAATATAAATTATAGTTTAGTATTTCAAAAACAAATGAATATTTCTAATCTTTTAAGAGTTCTAGCAATTTCCATAATAAACTTGATTGAAATCTGACTTAAGATTTTTAATATTTTTTCCAATGCGGATTAAGTGTGATAATATGTTTTTATAAAACTATTTGTCTTTTCGATTCAAGATAATCATGTACCAGAATCGTTTTTGTAAATATTTATTCCCGTACATTTTTGCGTAAAAATTTTTTATTTTTCCTTCAATACTCATATACAGCAATTTTCTTCAATATAGTGTTTTTTGTTCAGGATATTCAGGAATAGTTATAAATTACAACGCCAATACAAAACAAATTAGATACTTTGACTCAGCAGTCAACATAGTGAGGGTGTGATATGTAAACACAGAACACAGTTTGAGATACAATTAAAATAGCAGGATATCAGTTACCATACCGTGAGACTCATAACCCACTTCCCAACTTTTATATTCACCTAGATTATAAAACTCTCCTAAACTCTATGACCTCTATCACCCACACCTCAAGCTAACATGTCACATTTCCAGTCACCCATGCAAAATGCTCCACTAGTTCATGCTCATAATCAAGGAACTTTCCTTTAAGCTATAAATCGTTTCAATAAAATGACACGTAATGGAGCTTTTACACACAGAAACACATTTTAATAATAAAAACTCTTGACAAAGGTATTTTTTATGTAAAGGGTACCAGTATGTTTCCTGCTTTTGTGCACAATATAATTTTTGAAATAGATGAAATGGAAACATTTCGTACCATTATATGATACAGCTTTCTCCTGTCGTGCTATATGATGATGACTACTGTAGTAGTAATGACATAGACAGTAAAACAACTTATGGTTACATTGTGTGAAGTTAGAGTGTATCATTGGAGTCGCTCAGCAGGTGAACTAGTCAAGTATAATAGAAAGCGCTAAGGGTGGCCTTGTACAAAAGTGTATTCTCCAACGAGCACTTTCTCTACCTCTCGATCTCTCACCTTCCTTCCTTTTCTGTCTCTATTGTGCTGTGTGTCTTATTTTATTTCATTCCCGTTACTCCCATTACAAAACAATGATATAATAATATTATCCTCGGGACTTAAAGCTGCTAGTGGACCTCAACTTATTCTCATGATAATAATAAAACAAAATGTCATCACATCAGCACAAAACCCAAGATATATTGTTCTATAAAAAGGTACACAAGGTGGTATAAAGGTATTCTAGACTTTGAACCAGACAATTTTACCTTGTATAAAAATTAAATGAATTTTGTTCAAGAACCCATTAAATTCTAAAAAGCAAACTCCTGTCTAGATGGTAGTTTTTTGGTAAATGTCGTTTTTATTAAAAGGCTTATATTATGTAGATTCAAATGATTTTGAAGTTTGTGCTTGAATTCGAAAATTTGTATTGGCTATCTAGTCAGCACGTAAAGGTTATTTATATAAAGAAATTCTTTAAAAGTAGGACATAATTTATTCACTTTGAAAATCTGTTTCAATTTCAAATGCATTCTCATAGACAGTATGTAATCATATGAATTAAATATTTATAGCACGAAGCTCGTTTTGTTTCAACTCCTCTTTTACTTTCACTTTCACTCCATAAGTCAAGTCAAGCTAGACTACAGATACATTTTCTCTTTCTTGGTACTCACTTAATCTACTACCACTACTGGTTCTAACCAAATAGAGCTTACATTTCATTTCTGACATGAAATTATCGTCTATAGATAAAACCATCTCTCCATTCAGATAGAAAGAAAAGGTAACTCACAACTCTTTCATTTTAAATCTATCCCTTTTGCTGGTACAGGGGGACGTTACAAAGACAATGAATGATGGGAAGGCCACACATTTTGGCAAATGTTTTATTTACGGACCTTAAGAGCCTACAAGCAATGAAGCTGACTTGTATATCTCTCTTTGAAGAAATTGTGTCCTTTCATTTTATACAGATAGCTTTTAGCAGAACAAATGATAGTTACTTTTGTACATACATATATTCTTACATATATTAACTTAACTTACATATATTTGGTAATATAATGTAAGTTAACGCATGAATACATGTGGATACTTGACTGGCGACTCCAATGATACACTCTAACTTCACACAATGTAACCATAAGTTGTTTTACTGTCTATGTCATTACTAC
>JAQGAA010001620.1:0-15013 GCA_034696425.1 Isotoma viridis | reverse complement strand
TTTGAGAGTGAGAGTCTATTACCATATACACAAGATCCCAATAATATTCTTTTTACAAATTATAATTGGATTTGCGTAGTATGAATCCCAAAACATAACATGGCTTTTACGGATTTACTATAAGTTCGGAAGTCAACAGTCTCATCAGAAAAACCTTAAATTTCTCGCAATTCTCATGAAAAATATTAATGTGTACCTTCCACTGAAACATAAAAGCTTTAAAAAACGAAAGGAAGAGAGGTGTGGACTATGTAAGAAGAGCTTATCACTCAACCAAACTAAACAAAGTCACTACCAGACTTCCATTTCTCGAAAAGTAACGAATTTGGGTTTAAATATTCCCCGCAATAACGCTTTCTGCTGATTTTGCATGCATCTAGAAAGCATTATAAGACCAATACCTAATAATATTTCCTAATGAAATGAGCTAACACTTGAAATCAGCACGTTACATCACCAAAGTACTTGGTTTAGAAAGACACAAACCGACCCGACAGTGATTATGACACCACGACTAGTTTTCATGCTCGATATGCGTTTTATGTTCGAATCAGCACATTTATTATCATAATGATTCGTTATCCTATAAAACTTTTTGGTGTAACTTTTCAGTCTGTAAATCTAAAAGTACGTGAGTTTCTACTTTTCAAGATAACCCACTTTTCACACAGAAACTTTCCTCTGATAAAATAATGAGTGTCATATAGTATCTTTCGAAATTTCTGTATTACTCAGTCAGCAACAAGAGGTTGAAGAGATCAGAACAGATTAGTAAATGTAATCACTGCTTGAGTGTCCATGGCATTCTGGTTTAGCTGAGAGTTTTCATAATATAAAATTGGATACAATTATAATATATCCCGGAACCAAACTAGTTGTTAACTTTAAACTTCCTACCCGGAACTGAAGTAAGCTTTAATTAAAGTTATTTTAACAACCATACAGTACAAGTAATGAAGCTCCTTTCCTGAAGTGAGTGATACATTATCTTATGCAAGGGCATAATCTCTAAAAGTTTTAAAGACTTAATCAGAAGTCAACCAATTTAAGCAATGAAATGTCAAGAGTCAACCTAATTACTGTTAGTTACAACTTTACAAAATCGGGTTCAACAGTTATGGATGAATTTATTTTACAACACATTGTGGGCTCTAGACAAACCAGTGTGCCAATTAAAGTGTTGTTGCAGTTTGAAATTTGGAGTGGACATTGGAGTCGATACAATACGTGTGCTAACTCCTAAATCTAAACTTTATGAACAAATGATTTTAGATAGTTATCACTCTAGATTGCATTGGAGTTGAATTTGGTTATCAGAATGACCCTGGACGTCAACAGCTAGTGTTCAGTTAAAGATTGTCCTTTTGGTTGGAACAGCAAATATGCAAGTGTTATTTTTCACATAACAAAATCTATACAGTATCAATTTCTTAAATGTCAATGCATTAAACAGTTTCGTAAATACTTTTAAATCCAAATCTACAAGGCTTCAAAACAGGTAAATATGTTTGGCAATTTATGTAGACAATTACATATATGTTTCTGTATTTAATTGTTTTCTTTTGAATACTCTTGCGATTTTTTTACAACATTGGGTTACATTATAGAATACAATGACTTGCAATATTATAATGTTTGTTCAATAGACTAGGAATGAATTGAATTAATTATATTACATAGACGTGTATTTTGCAAAGGCTTTTGAAAGAATACAGTAACTTGTTCAAGCTTACACAGAAAATAAAAGAGAGTTTGTAGTAAAAGTGTGCGTGTTTACTTGTTTGAGAAATATCAGTTCACTTGACTGACTTCACATTCACTTTTTTTAGAAAATAAGTGAATTGCAATTGAATTGCAAAAATGTCCTTGAAAGAAAGCAACTTGATCGCTTATTGCAAGAAGAATGTTTTTAAAATTTGTATTCAAAATGCACTGTACATTTTTTTTAAACATTTTGCTTTAAGGAACTCGTTCAGCAAGAGAATTGATACATGTCTTTCAAATAATAAAAAGAAGTAGCGAATTGTCAATTTAATTAAGTTTAAACATCTAGTAATTTGAATTAATTCATAAATTAATCAAAAGGCTTATGGCATAACTACATTTATGTGTGAAAACCATGCGTAGCAATAAAAATTCCTATAAGCCACCATTTGGTTGTAAGAACTGGAAGGTTTACTGTCAACTGTTATGTAGCCAACGATATAGATGAAAATCGCATTTTACTCCAAACCGCTTAACCTTTGTTCATAACGAGAAGCATTAACTGACCTGTATCATTTCTAAAGTCTTTAAAGGACTATAGCTTATCTATATTATAAGTGGAATATACCTGCCAGAAACTTTTTCTAGGTTGTTACATAAACTTAAACGCGATCAATGAATTTGAATATGATCTGAATTTTCTGAATATAATTGAATAAAGATGTAGTTGATTGATAATTTCAAGTTGAATCCGCAAAGCTGACGAATTCAAAGAGTTCAATTGCTTCAGGGAGTTTTACATAACTTGATGAAAAAGTTGAGTTGCTTTAAACTGAAGTTGACTGAATGTAATGTATCATCCGTCTGCCATGTGATTAAATATATGAGGAGAAAGTTCAAACTAGAATTCATAGGCTTATCCTTGATTTCTCTTTAATAAGTTTGAAGGTAGTAGAGTAAGTAGAGTTTTAATTATTGTGCTTCAGTTCATTCTCTTTATTGGCATCTATCTGTAAACTATCTTAAGTTGCTGCATGTACCGGATCTAAAGAATGAGATCTTAGCCAATAAATATGGTTTCTAGTCTCAATTAAATGTCCGTTACTCAAAAAATCTCAGAACTAGTCTCAGTGAGTTGTCCAAAGGCCTTAAAAATCTACAAAACCCTTAAGTAATTATAAGCTCTCTTTGAACATTTTAGACATTAAGCACTTTTTAAGGAAATTATGTCTTTTAAGAAGAGAGTAAATCCAGTATGAAATGTAAAAAAAAATACTTTGCTTAATGCAATGTTAATCTAAAGGTTTAAAATTGTATTACTTCGAAAACAAAACAGGTATTCTATGTAGAATCAGAACACAAAGATGTACAAACCATCTCTGCCACAATTGGAAAATGATTGACATGGACAATAAGAGTAAAATGTTATGTCACCAGGCCAAATTAAGGTATTACTCAATACAAACAGTTCTTTTGAAAAATTCCAAGAAAACGTTTATAAACAACTATTGTACTAAGTGTATAATATAGTGACTTTAACAGAGTTACACAGAGGATGGAATTTGACAGTTGGGAACAAAACCTTTTAGTGAAGAGTGCAAATCGGTATTTATTGGAATTATATGTAGGATGAGGAATACACACTTGTGTTATGTATGACTTTGAATCTATTCAAGTGACAAAATACAAGATATTGAGAGTCTGACATAAAGTGTCATTCTGGATGAATGTGTTTGCTTCTAAGAAGGAATAAAAGTGTTACAAAGGAAGATGCAGAAAGTAAGTGGTGGTTTCTTCAAGGGTTTTCTAACTTTACAGGACTCTGCACTAGATTTACCAAAAGCTTTGTATTCATTTCACATTTGAAGGAAACTTCCGAAATTTGATGACAGACACTCAAAGCAAGTAGTTTGACCTTGGTAAGCTCAATTTCCAAATGGTGGAGAAAGTTTTCTTACAAATACATCTCATTTTCTTTCATTTTTTTTCTCATTTTATTGACATCTTGTCGAAAGCGCTATTTCATTATACATAAATGATATGACGTTTAACGACATAGTTGTCCATTAGAAAGATATTAATTTAATTGCTTAGTCGAGAAATTTGACATAATACTTTGAATTGCAGTTAATTATAAAAAGTGTTTTTTATCAAAAAAATTTGTACAAAAGGAATTGTATTTTCTGGGTCTTAGTTTTAAGTCTAACTTTGGTAAAACTTATAATCACCAATTGATACAATATTTGACAAAAATGGCAAGGTTTAATGAAAAGCAAACGTAACCAGAAAAATGAACAAAGATTGCACTTGGAGCTTCTTCTAGTTTCGCTGTCATTTATAATTGCTTTCCACTTTTTCATTCTGCCAATTTTCCGAGACAAAATAAACTAGAAAAGTTTCATACTGTTGGTGCTGCTACTGCTTTCAGTGTTCAGTGTTTTACTTGAATGTTTTACTTTAGTTTTTTCCCAAAAATTCATCCCAGTGCAGTTTCTTACATGACTAAAAGAGAGACAGTGGAAAAGAAGGATTGTCCATAAAACACTTATCTGATTGATTTTGTATCTGAAACTCCAGACATACACTTTACTTAAATCTGTTACCGATCTTTGACACTCAAGAGCTTTTGTTCTATACTTTTATATATGAAACTAATGTAATTTGCTATATATAAAAATTCAACTAATTATTTCAAGATTTCTTTAATGAGAATTAGCTTCCCACTGCTTTTATATTGTATAATACAAGTTTCATGTAATATTTTCCCGTAGAATTAACAGCCGACTGTAGAATATTTCAATAATTACCAAAGGCTTGTAAAATTGAGAGATATTGAATCCATTGTAAATTGTAACCTAAATTCTCAGTCTGTTTTATACACCACAAGGTAGTTTTTATTCACTTACTAAAAATTGAATTATATTTCTGAGAATACGTTCCTTATTATTATCAACCCCATTATAGCCAAGTAATAATATAGCTTGACTGTCTCACTCAAGACATAAAATGTTTTAAAAGTTTAACAAACAACTTTTACCTCAAGAAAAGCATACAGCGAGTCATTATATTATTATATTAGTTTTTAGAGCTAAATAAAGTTTGCGTTTATAGTTTATAGTCCATCAACGGGTGGTTTTTTACGTTATTTATTGCCCGGTATAGGTTTGGGTCTTGAGACTCCTGTGGTGGCCTTAAGTGGCCTACCCACCATCACAATCAGACCAAACCACACCCATCTACAAGGCTTCACGTATTTGAAAGTTAACTTAAAAACCCAAATGATGCTATATAGACGACCACCACCACCTCAAATACATACCCCCATGCATCATGTCTTTCCCTTATGTCTTCAATCATCATTTTCATCTTTCTCAGGTCTAAAAAGAAAGTCACAAATTACTTCCCGTAGCGAAAGGAAAGAAAAAGTTTATGTTCGAATCAGCAGGATCAATGATTCATCTAATTTTGTACATTTGACGACCTTCTTCATATTAGACTTAATGGAGTGTAATCCACTTTTCAACCCATTGCATTTTACTTCCAGTGGTTTTCAGATAAGTAGAGAAAATACCCGGGTATATCTTCTTTTTCTTTGGCTAAGAGTGTGTGCAATGGAAGAAAAACAAATATTTTTAGAGAAACCTGTAGTTGCAAACCTTGAATGGCTCTTTTAGAAGCTTTTTGTTTTTGGGTGAAAGCAGTAGTAGTGGCAGTAAGTAGTGGAGAGTAGTGGAGACTCAAAGCCACAGGAGTGTAGGGAGTAAAGTCTTCAGAGAGAGAGCTAATTTCAATTAAATACAAAGGACATGCTTTATACAAAAGTCTATAGTCTTCCTATTTACTCAGGGAACAATAAGCCTCGCTCTTACAGTTAATTAGTGGATGATGGCTTGTGTTAAAATTGAATTCACTAATTCACTTATCATTAACCTATAAACTTAATTGACCCTGAACTTTAATTATTATTATTACTGAACAATTACTACTATTATTGTCTTTCTGGGGTAAATTATGCTGAAATTTGGATGTGGATGGTGCTTTTTAATAGCTACACTTTTTATTTAAGTAGAACAGAACCGATGAGTCTCAAGTTTGCAAAAACTCAGGAGAACTTTGATAGTTTGAAGTTTTTCCTTGCAGAATTACATAGATTACATCGCTAAAATAAGTTTATTGATAATCAAAAAACTTATTATAGTTTCAACTTAAAACTAAACCCGTATTGAAAGTGGAATTAGTTTGGAACTCGCTATATTTCCAATTTAAAACGCTTACAAAGAGAGAACATATTTATAATGCAGTAATAAGTTTAATTCACTTGAAGCAAAGAATAAAAATAGGTGAAAAGGTCATGAGCCAGTAGTAGTAAGCAATGTAGGAAAAAGTTTGTTAGTTTTAGAAAGTATCCTATTATAGACTAAACACTTTGCTAGATAATAATAATAATGAAAAAATTAAAAATAAGTCAGAACTCTCAACTTGTAAGCTTTCCAAGGGAATCATTTCATCAATCATGGATTTGGCGTTCAATGCTTGTATGGCTACTATTAGAGATTGCTAATAAATCATAAGTAGGAAATAAATTTATTGTGATAAAAGTTTTGCTGATTTTGCAATGCTCGAGTTGTTCAAATTAGTTATCAAGCTTTTGTAGAAGTCTTTGTAAGTTTGGACAGTTTTGCTTTAAAAGTAAGTTATCCTAATAAAATACTTAAGGGTTCTATGATTAAAATTATGTTTTTTGATCTATTCTGGTATTTCGCTTATATACACTCATTTTGTCAATTCAATATCAACAATGACTTTCTCTTCTGGTGACCCACCAACCCCATTCGGCTTTTCCAGTCCTGAGCCAAATCCTCCAAAATGTTAGCACAACTGATTATGAACAACTGCTTAGAACCTGTATCATAGAAATGGTTACTATTGAATAGAAATATATTGATTTTTTATTTACAGTTAGAGTAATCTTTTGCGATTGCGAAGTATGATAAAAAATCATAGATAGAGTAAATCTGACGAACCGTAAAGCTTGTAGATCTGCAGGTAGCATTCATTCCTAAATCTTCTGCTGAATTAAGCACCAGTGGTTGTTTGCTTTTTATTATTATTATATATTTGTAAGTAACTTGTGACAACTGATCTACTTATGTTTTTAGTTTGGAATATATAGTATTGTGTAGGCGTCCGCATACGATTATAATCTATGGTGATAGAATCAACTTTAAGTTGACGTTGGAAGAAATGAGAGACGACAAATAAAATTAATAAGCTTATCTAAGGAGGAAGCTTTTATTATGCGCTATGAGTTAAAATTGATAAGCTTTTTATCTGCGTAATGTAATCTAGTTAGGAACATCATAAATTCTAGGAAGTATAATAAAAAGCCTTAACCGAAGCAAGTAATTGAATAGATATCTGAGTAATTTAAGAAGCTTAACCTTTTACTTGATTTCATGAGGTTGTTATTCTCGAGTTGAAAAATTGGAATTCTTCAATAATTTTGTATATAAATTCACCACCAGTGAAAAATGTTCATATTGAGAAACAAAGCTCTTAGAATAGATTGGTTAGTAGTGCATTCAACTGTGTCCAAATGCAAGAAATGAATTCACAATTTTCTTTGCTAGGGAGGTTTTTGCTTTAAAAAAAATTGTTATCATCTTTACAAAGACAAAGTTTCAGTTTTGAATTTAAAAGACTAGCGTTGCCTTTGAAAGAAGACGAGAGGATTTATTATTTTTTCGTGCTACTCTAGAATACAATTTCGTTGCATGTCGTTCATAAATACGGTACAGACAAATTGTGTTTTTTTTAAATAAAATGATGAATGAATTGGGCGTTTTTTGAAATTTTTTATAATAACATTACTCTTGAACTGTCAAAAATCCCCATGAGAAAGGTTGAAGGTTGTGGACAACCCAATTTAATATTAGATATGTTACAATTTCTACATCATTGCGTTAATTCTGTCAGAGTGGATGGAATAGTTCTATTCTTATGTTCAACGATGGTATGTTGTTCGAATTTTACTATTATTACTATATAATATTTCCATTCGATACGAATGTGAAGATTCCAAAATCGATTTCTCATCCGTCTTGAAATTTACATTACTTGTAACTTGTATATGTAACATGTTTTCATCCTGAGTGCCCAAGTCATCTTACAATAGCACAAAAGTTTGAGCTTGTAGGTCGAAAAATAAAATTATTTCAAGCGTTTAGATATTACCTTATTGGCTATTCAAATTCACGCATTAGTTTGTAGCTGTTTTAGTAAATTTCGAATTTTAAATGATATTCTTAGCTTAGCAAAGGATATGGCATAGCTAACATGGGGAATTGGCTTTCCATCTATTTCAAAAAAACTAAAAATCCTGGTAGTAGTAAGTAAGGTGACCAAAATTCGGTGTTTGCTTTCAAAGGAATATAAAAATACACTCGACCTTTATTCCTATTTGTGTCTTTTTGTGAATCTGTTTTATGTGCAGTGCATTTGTTTGAAATAGTTTTAGGTGAAACATACATAAGGACACTTCACCCTTTCAAACTCAGAAGCACTCAATAGAATTGTCATTTTGATTTGGCTGTCAGTTCGGGTCGTTGTTAGCTTGTTCTTTCTCACACACATAATACCACAAAAGTGACTATATTGTCTTTGGATTTCATAAGTATTTCGTTCATAAGCTCAAATCCTACCATGTTTTCTCGTCGGCATAATATCTAATAAACAAGTGTGCAGTATGTGTTATAGAAGCGTTAGGAAGAAAGGGTTGGACACAACCTATTTCTGCTCTTATTCAGTCATAATTATATTTTTTAACATTTATTACATCAAATTGAATAAGAGTATTTTTATTTACAGTTTACAGTTGAAATTGTCTGTTAGAAGTAATAAATGGTTGCAAGTCGCTAACAAAATTTCATATCCTGGCGTATATCAGCCAACCTTTAGTATCATAGTATATCAAACAACCTGGTTGATGATAGTATTTTTATTCTGTTTGGTGATACTGCTATGAATGATTGAATTTTGAGTTCCAAAAAAGTGACAGAAAAGTGACAGGAAAAGCAACTTACTTTGGTGAATGCATGAAAATAAACTTGAGAACATCCGAACTAGAAATAGCTCTTGGTTCAGTATACAAAACTCTGGATATCGCATTTGAAATAAAATAAGCTAAAGGTCTTTTTCGGGGTTAGCAGTTAGCACAAATTACGTGTTGGATTTTTTTTACTATTTGTCTTCTGAGTCTACTAAATTTTAAATCGATCAGTGCTTCAGGGAATAAGAGTACTCAGTCGCTTTACCCGTAAGAGCTTAAACGCTGTGACACTCAAAACCGGTTAACAATTTCGACTTTTAAGCCCTCTGCTTATATTTCGTGAACATGACACTTTCACCAATATAAACTAATCATCTAAACACAATCTTTTATCAAATTTACCAAAACCAAGTTTGGGCTTTTAGTTCGTGTTTAAATTGATTATTGTGTAAAATACGTATGAAATTTATATAGAAATAATAAGATATTATTATGAACAGGTATTTCGTTACAACTTTTTTATATCAGATCCTCCGGGGCTTAGTGACCCTTGTGCGTGTCCCCACACACTCTCAAAGCAAGAGATCCTAGTCCTACTTTTGTTATTCCACTTATTCCTTTAAAGAATTTTGCCCTTTTTTAGAAATGTTAGTCCGTCTAATTCGATTAAAATATAAAAGCAAATGAAAGAACTAAAAAAGCCTGTGGGTAAAGTGGGTGTCGGGAAGATAAAGGAGATTAAAGAACATTGTAGAATCCTAAAATTGTAACTGTAACTATTCCATGAATGGAAAAAAGTCCTCGAGGTATAAATTTTTACACTGACGTCGGAGAAAAGTTTAATATTTTCAAATTGCTTATTTCTGTCAAACAAAATTTCTTTCTGAAGAAACTTCATTCACCTTTCCCCTTCAGTCAAATTCATAAAAGTTTCCAAAAACAAACCCTACCTACCTAGCCTGAAGTAAATCTAGACTCTTCAATGGATGTTATCTGTAAAATCTAAGTAATGTTCACGAAGTTGATAGCTTTATTCTATTTCCTATTAGAGTGGATTTTTATAATTTAAAAAAATGGTTAGATTTCAAGAAGAATATGCAGGCTGGTAGATCCAAACAAGGTTCAGGACGTTAATATAAATTCACAAAAAGCGATTGCATTCCAAACAAATTAAAGTTTAATTTAAAAAAAAACATCTCACATGACTTATGATTAATGGGAATTTATTGTTTCTGCAAAATATGCCTTTGGTGGAATTTTGAATGGGAAAAGTTGCATGCTTGTGCAACTCACTTTGTGTGAATGGAAACTTACTACGGATGATATTTACTTGTGACTGTCACAATGTAACCTTCGTTATTGTCACTTTTTCTGAAACTTGGAGAAGTAAATTGATTTCAAAAGACTTTGCTTGCTCCTGATGACATTGAGCCTTCCCCAAAATTTCCTCATTGTAAAGAAACTAGAAAACAAGTTATAAATCATCTTAACTAAAAAGACCATCCTTCAGTTCTCTTTTGAAGCGGAAGAAATTCTCATGGAAATTGTCATTCAAAGAAATTCCGTGACTTCAATCGAGCGTTTTCTAATAAATAATTTATATACTTCCAGGTATTATGCTTTTGTATGTTAAAGCATTTTATGTTTAGCATCCTCACAATTTTATACTTTTTTTGGTATTTTCCAGCACATTTTTTTATGAAAATGGCATGTCATTAAGTAATTACTTTTATTCGGGGAAACTTGTTCGTTATTTATTAATTAAGTAAGTAATCGCATGTGGTTGGGTATTTATTTAATCGAATGTCTTTCCTAATCATGAGTATTATTTAATTAGTTATTATTTTGCCAAAGCACTGGCATTGTTAAAAGAGAATGTAAACAACGTTTTTTTTCAACAAATTGCATAAATAGTAGTTAAAAATCAGGGTACATATAACAAAAACGGGCTCTTTCGGGAGTTTTAGGGTTTTATAGATAATTACATGAAAATTACTTCATGATTTGCACCAGGTTGTATTCAATATAGTTTCCTTTTGCTTAACGTTTATGCAGATGTAGTTTAAAAAGCTGCTTATTTATTGCAAATAAATTTAATTACTTAATCTCGTTAAGAAACCTGTATCGTATGAAAAACATAAACTTTGAAGCATCAATGTTACCGTTGAAATGCATAAATTGCTTAGGTGATGCATTCAATAGTATAACTATATAGCACACACGTGCTTTCTAGACAGATATTCGTTATACATTTTTTGTTGAAAGTCAGCATAGTCAGCATGAATGTTTTGGATGCATTATAAGGCACTAAACGTAATAATAATATATTTAAATCAATTCATACAGAAATAAATGAAAAAGAGCTTACCAGCATTTATAATGAGAATGAAAACAAGTAGAAATCTTATAAACGACTTTCCAAAAATAAGAATCACCGTCGCCCAATGACAAAAGCCGTATTTTTAATTCAGATGAAATGAGATGGTGGATGGTGTGGAAAATTACATGAAAAGTCACTTTAGATTTATTAGCACTCAACGAACAACAAAATGATAGCAGCTTGACTGAATAAGTCAACAAAAGAAAACCCCGATTTTCAGGGTTTTCTCTCAAACTTCGAAGTTGGCACGAAGTAAAATCCACAAAGTGCCCGTTTAACCAACCAACTTTCTCTCTTCGGTTCTTCAATGACAAATCTCCCCTGTAAGCATTTTTTACCCGGTTTTACCCTACAGCTTAGAAAAATGACCTTGCAATTAAACATTCAGAAGTTACAACTCTTGCATGAACTAATTTCTCTTTCACTATTCAATCTTTTGTAGGCAAGTTTTTCAGTTAACTTCAGCAATAAATATTTACATAAGACTTCATTATTATCAAATTACTCGTAACAAAACTTTCTTTTCATGTTAGTTTTACTTATAATTTAGCTTAAAAAATGCTCTTCCTTTTTCACAACCTCTTGGGGCTTTTTTTGCATTTTCAAAGGCAAGTTTTGCTTAGTTTTCTTCTTATGTATTTTGCTACTCATCGTAAACCGATACAATAGCCGATTAAAGGTTCGAATAGACTTAATGGGAATATTGTGTAAAATTATGTAACATAAAACTGTTTTACTATAAGTGGGAGGTAGATTGTGCTACTAAAAATCAACTTGTGCAAGTTTGCAGCAGTCAAAATGCCAAATTAAAGTTTTATTATTAATCCTGTTTGTAAGAATATTGAAATTGAAAATAATCCGGCGTGAGAATTTCAAACGTTTGGTTTACAAAAGTTGCCTTACGTCGTATTTTGTTCAAATATTATGAAAACGTATGTCAAAGCAAAGATGAACAAAGTATAAAAAAGCCCGTGCATTCAAACAATTTAATAAAATATTATGTCGCGATAGCTATTATTATACTATTATTACATTACCAGTTCGTGGAGTATAATTGCTCTAAAGGACTTTGATGTTTTCCTTCAGTGACTCTTTTAGCCCAATACTCAATTTTTCACGATTCATTTTTTTTCAATTATTGCATTATTCGTCTCTTGAGATTTTTAATAGTAAAATTTTCAAAAGGTAATAATAAAAATAAATTAAAGAACTTTATTCAAAGGCTTCATTAGATTCATTTGCTTGCCCCAAGGTTATAGATGTTATGAAATTCTAGGAATATTTTCAAAGGGAAGTTTCTGTGGGATTTTGAATTGTGTGCCAAGGATAAATATTTGGTGAATTATTAACGATTGTTAACTACGATGCGATGAAAATGACAAGTTTACTAGCTTTCATCTTTCAAGCAAAAGCCAGGTGAAAGGGTAGAATGGTCTCAAAAATCTTAATACTCATTCACTCTTATTTAGTAGTCAACATCAACAACACATTAAACATAGAATATTGTTTCACTTTAGCTTTTTCAAAAATCTCACAAGATTGAGACTGAGAGATGTAATGAAAATGTAAATTTGTTTTTCAGATCTACTTTTTCCTGTTTGCAATGCTAACTGGAAATTATTCATATCATGTTATTTCGAGTCGGATAGCTGCTGACGCAAATGGATCCGCTATTTTGAATACGAGTCTGTTTAACACTATCACCACTACTGCTACAACTAAACAGCCAATCGCCACCCCTAATGATATTCGGCTACGGGATGAAAATCAGACTTACAAAAATTCAAAGTTTTCGAATAATACTGATAGCAAAAATGGCACTTTAGATGAGCCTACTACAGGTAAGCTAATAAATTTTACAGGGATTCTTTATGCAGTCACAATTGAAGGCATAGTTTTGTTAAGTTTGTAGATTTCTTTTTAAAATTATTTTTTTTTAATAGAAGTTAAAGTTCATTTTATGCCGTTGGTGTAGGTTAAGTACTTTTCAATTTTTTTTAAAGATTTTTAAGATGAGCTGGAATTTAAAGTTTGTGAAAAAAAAGGAAAGTTATAATGTGTTTTTAATTACAGGAGACCTTGTGATAATTCTTGTGGATTTTGTGAGCGAAATTTGCGGTTTTTTTGCGTCTATCCTTCTGATTAAAGGGATATATCAGGTAAAAATAACTATCATATCAACGCAATGTCATATTAAATTATGGAATTAGTGTACATAAAATATACTCCTGTCATCATTCTCTGACACATTATTTACAAAATATGAAACTCGTGAAGGCGATATACTTTATGTCGGTATTAATAATACGTTAAATAACTTAATTATCTCTAAATTTAAGTGCATTTGCACATTTCGGTGTAATCGTAGATGACATATTTAAAAGACGCACAAACCTAATTCAACTTGCAGTCAATGACATACTTAAACATACTAGGTAGACTTGAATTAATTGTGAAGATTTCATACAAAAAATACATGAAATTTGATAATTATACTGTCAACAGGAAAAGAGAACCTTGATGATCCCTTGGCTCATCATTGTACCTCTGCACACATTCATTGACGGATTCTCTGTCATCAATATTGTCGTAAGTGAAATCAGTAATCGTGTAAATATTGTCGTAAGTCCCTTCCATTCTCCACTCTCGTGTACAATAAATGTACCTACTATTTTGACCACTTCTCGCAATTCGTAGGAAGTGGTGTGAAGTCAAACTCTTTTGTACTCATGAAGATTTTGTAAAGCAATTTCCAACTACCAATTCTTTGATTTCTATTGAAATCTGTAACAGAAATTCATTAAATGCATTTAAAACGTTGTTTTTGGGCATTATTCATGGAAACTCTATACGTGTTGTCAACAATAAATTTAAAAGTTTACTTTTGTGTTAGTAAGAGTTAACTAGGATTTAAAAAAAAATGCAATTAAAAACAAATTGTTGACTAGCCATGCATTTTGATTATAATAATGGGTTTGTAGTGCTTAAAACTAATAGAACAGTTTGTATTATTTCTTTGGTTAGGAAATAGCATTGATGCATGAAAAGGTAAAAGCTGTTGGGTAAACCATTTTATGTAGATGCATGTGTTTTAGAAATTGATTCCATACGACCGAGCAGGTACGTGAGAGATTAGAGTGAATTGGATTTTGGGCAAACTGATGAAACGGTTTTGTATATTTATGTGATTTGAATTTCCGAATTTCTACTTTTAGATCTTATACCTCAAAAATCCGGAAAATGAGGAGCGTGACGCTTACCGTGGATTTGTGACCACACTCACTGTTATTCTTGACATTATTCTCAATGTCGTCAATGTAAGCGCATCTAATCTATTTTATTATTCACTATCTTCATCTTCAGAATTATTTCTGTCTTGCATACTATTAGCAAAAGTTTAAATACAGATCATTAATTCTGTTGTACCTTATCCGTCTCCAGTATTCAAATCAGTGAGAAAGGTAATACCTAAAGAACATCGTATCTGCTTTGACCATAACGGTCTAAAATTGTATCGGTTTGGTGGATGAGAAATAGACAGAAATTAAAAGGAGAGACTTTAAAGTGACTTATTAACTGCAGAACTGATATTATAAAAATGTTCAAACAATGTAATTAGTGTTATATCTAGGAAGCACTAATTGCTAGAATTAGTCTTAATCAAAACTTATACATGGAACTCTAATTACGTACACAAATTAGCTTTGTCTTTGATAACGGAAACTCGTCCGGAATGTCTTCATTATTAAGACCTGGAATTAACTATAGCCTAATTTTAAATTAATGAATGAGGCTTGACATTTTGGCATTCAACCAAGGTCTAGAGTCTCAACAGGGTTTTGAGTCCTTTTAAGGGACGCACTGCTAAAATTGTAAGTGCC
>JAQGAA010001619.1:0-15015 GCA_034696425.1 Isotoma viridis | reverse complement strand
TAATCATGAAAGGCATCAACGTATCAATTAACATCCATCCTTTTCAATAAATGACTGCGTGTAGTTGAAGTCACATACCCATGATAAAATCTGAATGAGTGAAATCCAATAATATTGCTTCACAATCGGATTTCTGATTTCTCAGAATTCCTCAAAGTGTAGCAAAAGTTAGGAAATCTAACATTTATACACTTTACATGCTACAAACGCACAATAGAATGACTAACAATTAACTTAATGCTCATGATTCGCTTCAAAGGATTTTTTGTAGATTTTTTTGTAGAAGGAAGTAAAAGTACCTACTTATACACTTATCGTGTGTATTCGGTGAAATGGAATCAGAATGTAAAACAGATTCTTTACTATATACTCTCTTCCTGTAGAAGTATTGAAGTAAAGTTTACTACAATAAATATTGTTCGCCATGAAGTTAAATGATATAAATTGAATTTCACTTGAGAATTGAGAAGTAATTGAGACAAGAGAAAATACCAAGATTAACATCAATAAAATCTCTTTTGGGTTTCTCAATTACATCAAATATTCTTACCCTGGGTCAAAATCTATAAAACGAGAGGATACGTAAAAATATTGAAGGAACTTTATTATCAAGCTTTCTTAGACACGATCTACCTAAATATTAATAAACTCCTACCACCTCTTATCTAATAGCATTAAGAAGTACTTTTACTTCTTGAGAATGCTTTTAGCTCCCACTTTGCAGCCTTACATGAAAGCACATATAATACAAAAAGTACTTGTGAAAACATGAGTAGTCCATTTCTGAAAACTAAACTTAAGACATCTCCTTCTCGTTGCAATACATGTCACTAGTTACCATTTAAGCGGAAATAAGAAATGTGTCTGATAATGGCATCTATACCTAAGTAAAGGGTACACAATAGATGATTCAAGAATAAAGTTGATTTAAGATATCTCAAGATTTTTTTTTGCACAATGAATTTCAAGTAGTGTAAAAAACGGAAATGGTCCAGTATCAAGTGCTAAGATCTGTGTATGATCGGGTAATATTTTAGCTTGCGTCCACTACTGCACGTCTCAGCTTTCTTTCCTGATTTGGTAAAAAGTTTTAAAGCTCTAGATCTTTTGACAAAAGGGATAAAAATATGTAGTGTATAGTAGTATTCAGCTTCATCTAAATGGTTTCTCTTCTTTGAGGAAAGAAAAGGGTCAGCAGAAGAGTGAGGACTTCAAGGTGGTTCGTATTGCCCCAAAATACAGCCAACTTTTTTCCAGTAGTCTTGCAAAGGACCCTACAAAATAAAACCCTTATCAACTTACAAAACGACTCAGCTTAATTAAATGAAGTTTTTAAAAAAAATTAGAATTAACATTAAAACATACTGCTGGTGCCAAACCTCTCAAGAAAACTAATTTAGCTATTATAAACCTTTCCCATATGCGTGTGTAGTCATTTTATACTCCAGGTTATAAAAAATGTCTTAAGTTTTACAACCTTTTGCGTACACCAAGTCTTGTTTCCCTTCCCGTGCGTAATTTACTTCTTTTACAAGTTAAGTAAGTAAAACCCGTAAAAAGCTGTATGAGTGAAGAAAACACTAGAATTCATTTTACACTCTCTCATTTACCTTGATCATAGTAAACCGTCCAATTTGGCGTTTGAAATTCTAAGAAATGTATAATGCATCATATATACGACTCTAATAAAGTACCCTATTACTATTTTTTCTTTCTATCCAGCATGCAAAATTGAAAATAGGTGGTTCCCGTTATAATAATAATATATAGCTTTTGTATATCCTTCCAGGCTGAAACATTATGGATATCTTTAATCAAAAAAATGTGACCATCACCATGCACATATCAGCAAGGATAATATATTGAAGGAAAGCATTATTATTTCCAAGTATTATATATATTTTATACCAAAGCAGCTTGTTGAAATAGTTAATGAAGAAAGGTACTGAAGCAAATGATTCTTGCGTGTATTGGCTCTAAGACACGCAAGCAAAGCTTTCCCCTTTAACCCTCATCGTCTCCCTGCTTTGATGGTTAAAAGTTTATAAACCATAAACAAGCAAACTTAAGCTAAAGCCAATGATATATATCATTATTATTATACATATATGTGTGTCTACCTCCTGTGACTACTGAGATGTATTGAAGCTTTGTTGTTATTAGGTGCTTTTTCATAAAAACAGAGACTTATATTATCCCCCTATAGTAGTTTTAATCTTACCAAGCTTAGTTCGTTCTGCTTCAGAAACAATAATAATAATACACTATATGCTATGGTATAATAGTAGGACTCTGATCCAAATCCAAGTTAAGGTAATTCTTCGTGTTCGTACATATCCGCATATTATCCCCTCGTCCATTTACTCCCGGGTGTTACTTTACCCTGCTTTTGATGACTTGAGACCTGAAACCAGGAGCACCCGGTGGTGGTATTAGTTAAGTAGTAAGTAACTAAAGCATGTGTACCTTTCTAAAGAGAGAGAGAGAGAGAAGGTAAGCTTGTAAGTAGTTTAAGTATTTAACAACCTATCTAATACCAATACTAAGGTGTAATACAGTATGTACTAAAGCTGTAAAAGTCTAAAAATCCTAATACAGCTACTACTACTCTTGTGTTTTATTTCGTTAGTGTATGAGCGATTGCCATAGTATTGTACTATAGCATTATTAGTTTAAAGGCTTTTTGTCACAAACTAAGTCTGAAAATCAGAACAAGGAGAAAGTAGTAGTAGTAGTCACATATAGAAACCTAGAAACCGGAGGAGAATCAGAACCAGAACAACAATCTGAGACGGATGTGTCAAGTTGAGAAGAGGAGAAAGGGAAAGAGTGAAAAACTCATGGAATTCTGATTCACTTCTTGTAACTTGTTCTTCACAGATCTAGGAGAGAAAGTGATTTTGCTACTTCTGCTCCTGATACTCTTGGACTTTCTTGAGTTTATTCCCTCTGACCGTTTGTATATGATTTCACTTTGCTTTTCACTCTTAAACTCTTTTCTCTGTGTTGGAGTTAAGGGATGATGAGATGAGAAAGGTAGTGTAGTAGTGTCCGTAACATACCATACCGTAGGGTTAATTCAACTCTTTTACCAGATACTTTCAACTTATCAAGAACTTCAAGAAAGGAAGGAAAAGCGACCACAAAGAGACGAAAAACCGAACTCTTGCCTTAGATAAAATACTACATCAACAATAATGTATAGAACAACCTGGGTTGAATTTTTAGACTAAAAGAGATCCAAACCAACAACGATGCTCTACACATACACACATCATCATGAGAAAAACCAAAGGAACCTCATAGAGCCAAAAACTTCCTCACCCCTTAGCATGGCTTGCTTGCATATTGTAAAACCCGGGTAGCGTAATGGGATGTTGTTAGAAAACGGGAACGAATTTACTCCCGAGATACTCTACACTAGACGATACCACAGAGTGGCATGGCATGGGGGGTCTATACATAGTATTGCTATCTTTGCTTTACATTCATGGTGAAAGGTTCTTTTTCGGAACTGTGTTGGATAAAACAGGGAAATCTGAGCTTCTCTTTGGGTTAGTTGGATGTTAGGCGTCAAGCTGTCTACAAGTACTCTACAACTGTCCATCAGTTTGACTTTCTTGTCTTGATCATCTTGTCATATTATGGTTCAATACTTTCTTCAAAGTCAAACATTTAATAGAAAAAAATTAGTTTTACATACATAACTTCTTTTATCATTAATATTATTGCTCTCCACGTGTTAGTTTTACTAAAGGTGTCTTTTTAGTTCTTGATCTAAAAACATTCTGTGTCCATTTAGTCCTTAGGGAATAATAAGAATATAATAATAATAACAATACTATTAAAAACTCCTACAGAATAAATAATAATAAAAATATTGGAACAGTTGGACTTGTTTCGGAAGTAAGCCAAAAATCCTTATTTTTCCATTATTGACTTGCTTTCACTTTTACATTATTCCTTACCATGTACAAGGTATTTGTGCCTCTGTTTGTATTTAATCTTATGAAAACACACACATAATGGACACCGGGGTAAGTTATAGTTCCTTGTCTGGTTCTGGTTGTAGTATGTGGTGATGTTGGTTTTTGTACTAAAACAAAGAGTACTTATCTCCAGTACTTTGGAAGCATGGTGAATATTCACACCACATCAATGTACAAGTTTTTATGCAGTAGTAGAATATGAGTAGTAGGAGTAGTAGTAGTAGTAGCAAGTAGTACTAAAGAGATAATAACAATAATAATCCTCTCTGACGGACAGACTTTTGTTTCATTTCCTGTTGCTGACTCCACAGACTTTCTCCAATGTTATGCTTATGGCTCGTAAGTGAAATGATATTCTCTTAGGTATCTCTTGTTGTTTACTCTGTCAGCTTTTGTGTAAATCATAAACTCTTCCGCTCTCATTCATTTACCCCTAATGCTTACTATTTGTATTTCTTATATTCATTTGTTCTATTAATAATCATAATAATAATAATAATAATATTAATATTCTTACACTTGGCTAGCACGAGGGAGGATATGATACGCAAATTATGATATTTGTATACATAATAATAACTACTAACTAATGTCATGAGAATCACAATAGTAGATGTAGTAAGCAAATCCTGGTTAGCAATATTCATCAAGTCTTTTTGGTACTTGCTTGCTAACTAACTTAATGTAGGTTGTTGTATCATCTTGTTGTACATACAGAGTATTTTAGACACTAGAACTAGACTACAAGGTGGTATAGCATAGAAATTATGAATCCCTGAAGAGATTAGAGATGCACTATCTAACAAAATTGTACCTCGTTCTCTAGCCATGTATTTACTAGATTTTGCTAATGGTTTGTTGGATCGTACAAATGGAAGCTGAATATTAATGGCATTTTCTTTTGTGTTCTCAAACATATTAAGTGAAAAATCCTTGGAAGAAAGAACTTTGCATTTGTAGCTTTCTTTACTATGATGGCATGTATGGGTAGAAGTAGCAAGTAGTAGTATTAGCTCTTCAGGCTCTCTCTAAGGCATTTTCAACTTTATGTGTTAACCATAAGCCGTGGGAAAATCACCAGCCATCTCAACAACTACTGTTATTACTACTGTTGCAAGTACTTTTATAACTTGGTAGTTATCAACCCACCACCACCGCCTTAGTCATGAAGTAGTTAGTACTTATTTCCAAATTATATATATATATATATGATATTATAATACCTAAAATGCTAGTACTTAATACATTATGTTACACACACTTTCATAATAATAACATATAGAAAAGATCAAAACATCAAGCATCACAGAAAAAAAAGAATCACCATTTTTGACCTGCTTTCTCTCACACAATATTGTATATAGCAGCAGCTGTAAAGCATCACACACACGACACATAAACCCCTTCCCCCACCCTAAGCTGTGTATGTTGTGCTGTGCACCGTAGTGAAAGTAACATAACGTGGATGATTAACTTTCTTGTATTAAATTACATTCAATCAAAGTTCTTCACTCTTTTGAACTCAGACTATACGATAGGTGTAAAGGGACTAAATAGTTTCAATACGGAGTAGACAAATTGAAAAGAAAGGTAGTCTACTACTTCATTCCTCTCTTGTTCGTACATCATATTCAACAATTTGTACAATAGTTAAGTATACAATGCGTTTTTGTATTCTGTGACACACACAAGTGTGAGTACTTTTACAAAACTTTGCAGAAAAGAAATGCCAAGTCTTTGTAAAAGTATCTAAAGAAGAGCATCCCCTAAGTCTTTGCCTTCTTTTTTTAAAGAAAGTTGCACATGCAAACCCTGAGTCCCTGATGGTAGTGGCTGTGGCACAACTACTACTACTTTTACATGGGAAATTCCACAAGCAACTTAGTACAAGGTACAACTAACTTTTACCCAAATTTCGTTTAGCTTAATATAACAACATAATCATAATAATATAACACAATCAAGGAAGTTGAGGTCGTGCGTCTTTCTACCTTGCTCAAAGTACAGAACTACTAAATTCTTCCATCTACCTGTTTTTCCTTGAGGGTACTTACTTAACATCTTAAGCTAAAATAGAGACTAAAAATAGCAAATTGCTAAAGCAACAACTACTAGTTGAGTTTGGAAAGACGAGGACAAGAAGGTAGAAAGGGAGTTAGAGAAAAGGAAGGAAAGAAATAAAAAGAAATGGACAGATTTTTCCAGGTAAGTAAATACAGTAAATGAGTTGAAATTGAATGACTTTAGGGATTATTGCCATGAGTTTCCCCTCTCACTTACTTATCTTTAGTCTTAGTTCTTTTAGTCTGACTCGAGTCCATTGCTTTTTTATCTTCTTTCATTCCAATAATGGTGACTGTTGAAGTTTGGTGAAGCACACTTTGTGCATGTACACAAACTACAAAGACTACAATGTAGGTATTTTGTATGTATTTGAAATCGAAAGTTTATAAATCTCAGTGGTTTGATTAGATTAAATTAAATTGGTTTTTAATGTTGTCTTTGGAAAACAAATAAGGTGATGAGTGGAAATCCAATAACGGCCAAATGGAATCAGATTAACTTATTTATAAGCGATGAATAAAGTATAAATTAAATTGTGCAGTAGATGCATAAAAATTGGACCCCCATTTATTGGCAAAGTGTCTTATCTGAAGGACTTGTATGTAGTAGGTGAAAACAACACGTGATTTATAACCCTAAAAGGTAAACACAAATCTAGGTAGTCGTATATGATTCTCAGTTTTATTTTTGTAATGGTTTAGTTGGACTTCTCCATCAGAAATGTTTGTATTGCATTGGCATTAGAATTACATTGACATGGTCGTTTGAGATGGTACTTGGTTGTGGTGGTCGTCTTGCCGAAACTTTTGTTTCACACTTTCCCTTTTCTCCTGACGAATTGAACGAGTAGCAAAAAGTGAAAGCTTTGAACATACCTACACTAGCCTACATGTTTGCTTGCTTCTCTAGTGGCATTAGACATTTGGAGTCAAGTGACTAGTTGGTTTCACAGTAGACAGATAGAAGACTCAAGACCAACCACAGCTACCACTTGCTGATTCCAGGAAACAGAAACTCTTCTTGGATGAGAAGAGAAACAAATTTATTTGTCTTGCCTTCTGGCAACCCCCATAGAAATCCTTAGGTCGCCTATACAAAGTATTTAAGTAGTACAAAGTACTGGGTACTTATCTTACTAGCTTTTGATACAACTTAGGATAACTATCTATGTCAATTTAGTATTAGTATTAACATCACTCTAGCATAAGGAAGTCGTGGTCGACCAGCATAGAATTTCTACCTATATGTACAAAAGCTATCACTTTCTTTAAGAGAAAAGTCTCAACTCAAGAGATAACTCTTGTAGTCTAAAAGAGTCAGTAGTGGTGATGTCAATTTGGTGGGGAATGTGAGACTTGATGAAGACAACATCATCTGCAATCCTCTCTCCACCCGTTCTTTATCCATGTGGAGTTAGTGTTGAGAGCTGCTTTCTCATGACATGACCAAAATACTATTTTAGCTTCACATCTTAAATTATACTCAACAAAAACTAACACCAACCCAAGACCAACCACCGCCATGCCATCACTTCAGCTTTCTAACTTTCTTTTTTTCTCTTTTAGTAAAACTAAAACTACTAGTGTCCCAGCTACTTTTCTTTTATATAAAAAGTGTGTGAGTAATAAGATCAGAATTGCATTGCATTCTCAGTTTAACAAACACCACCAGTCGTAGTAGTAAAAGCTTAAGAGGTATAAAATGGAGATGGTTATTACACTGGGTGTTTTTCAGAAGGAGTGGTGGGAGGTTAACGTGGCAAAAAAGTATCAGCGCTGACCCTTACTTTCAACATTTTAGACTTTCGTTTTTTTTTCTCTTTTCTTTATTTTCAGATTCTTCTGGTTTTGAAGATGGGAGTGTTAATACTTGGTTGGTAGTAGTTGCTTTGCAAAGTCAATATAATATATAATGAGGTATTGTTTATAAATCACGAGGAAGCTTTTTTAATTGCAGTTTAATGGGTTTAATTCAATTAAGTGGGTGGGTAGAGAATGGTTCCTTAGAAGTTTTTAATGAGTCAAGAATTCTACGTTTGTATGTATGAAGGAGCACGAACCCTATAACCCGACCCTAGATCCCATAATAAACTCCTCGTAGGTTAGAAATAAATACCCAATTGGCAGGATTCGTTAATGAAACCTTAGGTTAGGATTTGTATCCTATTTCTAAGTCAATGAGAATTGTCCAGGGGATCGTGTGTATTTTTTAGAGAATGTACACCATGAAATCATGATTCAATACAAGACAACATCCTGTGTTAGCTTTCTCCTTGTCTAAATATCTGAGGATAGAAAAACCATACACACTTTTGACTCTGTATTATATGCCTTGTTCTTTAAGTACTAACTACAGGCGGCTGTGTGTGCCTTTGATGGTTTTGTTCTCTCTAACTTGCTCTCGTTAGTGTTTCTTTCTGTATCTTATTAGATAACCTTGTTTTCCTTTCCTTGCTGCGTTAATGTCAGTCTGAGCTATTATTTTATTTTTACTGCTCCTATCAACCCCATTACCAACAAGCGAGCCTGATTACCTTTGTTGAGAATCCTGTCACCTTTGTCTTTTCCAAATAGAGCACACACCATCCTACTATTCTATTACTTATCCTTACCACTACAAATACTATCAAGCCAACCGTAGAACCACTATAAGCTATCATCGCCAACACCCAGGGAAGACCAATGTCGTTTCCAACTCAATTTTAAGTCAGAGTTAATCTCACCCACAACTACTACTACAACCACCATCACCGACTGACTGCCTTTGCTTTGCCATGCAACTATCATTTCAAATAATATCGTAAAAGGAAGTAAGGGGCAAGGGTGGAAGCGATGCCTTAATCTTTTGAACGAAAACTTTTGACTTGATTTTGAAAGCATTATCGCTCTTCTAGTAGTCAGTGGTAATATGTACAGGCATTATATTACGGTGGTATGGCTTCTCTTTACTAAGTTAGTAAATAAGGTAACTCAATAGAATTAAACAAGAATAGAATAAAACGTGGGTAGAAGAATGAGAATAAAGAGAGAAAGATTCACCACAAGTAGATAGACTGCTGCTACGACTTTCTCTTTCTGTATGGTATTATAAAATACGAACCAAATATCAAATTGGTATCTAGCCACCACGCCAAGAAAAACTATCAAGATGAAGTTTCTTGTATTATGTAAAGCATTAGGTAATTTGTTTCATTGTGTGTATGTTGTAGGCAATTTGATTTTTTTTGGTTTTAGGCCATTTTACCTAGATATGAGTAAATTATGCGAAATGTACACTTTTATTGTTGTCTAGCTTCTGAGCATTGCATTTTCTAATCGTTAATTTTATAAGATTGGCAGGGTTATCGAAAATTAAATTTTGAGCAAATTGACAACAATTCTTATTGTAGTAAATGTTATAATACATATTACAAGCTTCCAATCGCATTATTGGCTAATCTTCAAACAAAAGCTTAGAATTTACTGTTTCTGAAATCTAAGAGAATTAACTGAAACTGCCTTAGAAATATGGCAACGAACCGAATTGGTCAACCTGCAACATTTACGATAGCAAAATTCTAGTTAGAACTTTAGTCAAAGCAGTTTACTTTTCAAGATGAATTCCTAGAATGGATGGAAATTGGAATTGTGCTCTTACACAATTTCAAAATGTAATTTCACATCTAAAGTCAATCTGCCTCAGTCGGTGTGACTCCAACTCCAGTTCTTAATTTGTAATCTCTTACAGGTGAGCTATTACTTACGTAGGCAAGGGAGTTCAAACACAACTCAGAAACAGTGGAATGTCTTCCACAAGAAAAGTTATTTATTCCCTGTAGAATAGTGAAGAAATAATAGATGATGTAATTTCACTTCATAAGTAAAAAGTATAACTATCTATTCTTACAAAGAATTACAAAGAGAAAAGTTGGTTTCAAATTCGAAATGGCTTTGCCTTATTATTACTAACTAATAAGCGACAGGTTTATGGCTCGGTAACGTTTAAAATATTCTAACTCGAATGTTACGACATGAAGAATGAAGTCAACCCAGCAGCCTTTACTTATTGGCATAATCCTTCTTACTTAAAAACCATTAAAATCCAAGCCGGGACAGGGGTAAGGGTATAAGACTTTTGTTATAAATACATGCATGCAAGTAGGTACAAGTAAGCAATACTTTATTAGAATGATCCATTCCATCCAGACAGGAAATTAAATGAAATGAGATAACAGAGGAAAGAGTATCTAAGAACCCGTTTAAACCCCGAAAATGTCAAAATGCCATAGGTAAAGAATTAAATATAACTGGTTTATGCATGCCTGCACGTGAATTTCTCCTCTAATCGCAACCTTAACATAGTGACTGAATAGGTAATCACTCTCGGAAATAGGTAATCGCTTGTAACTTAAAACCTCTTCAAATAATACAAGCAATGCAATTCAAGGTAAGTTTGAATGGGTCTAATACTCTTAAGAAACTTACCCCTAGGGAATTTAAATCGACAAGTCCGATATTTCATTCTGGAAGATCCTATCCTGAGGATTTATGTACCAAGGTAGATACTATGTAGGACTACATTGTGCATAATTGATACTTGATCCGGAGGT
Source organism: Isotoma viridis (assembly GCA_034696425.1). Lineage (NCBI taxonomy): Eukaryota > Metazoa > Arthropoda > Collembola > Entomobryomorpha > Isotomidae > Isotoma > Isotoma viridis. Next base: position 4,374 of record JAQGAA010001619.1, on the reverse strand, counting down.
TAAAGTCTTACAAAAGCTAAAAACATACATCTATTTCACGGTCTGAGAAGATTAACAGAGTATAGAAGTAGTGGTGTGTGCGTGCTTTGCTTTGCTTTCACGGGCTAAACTCTTAGTCAGGGAAGACTAAAGATAAAACTAACTTAAAGGTTTCAAGCTAATTAAGCCAGACACGAGAATAGATTTGTAAAGTTACAAGCCCTCAAGTTATTTTTGGAATGAAATAACAAAACGAACAGCTTACCTGCCTTTTATACACACTCCTAAACCGAAATGTAATTTAATCCCTACAATATGACATAGAAATGAAAAGAAGCCTTAGTATACATAAAACAATACAAATGAGGATCCGAGGTTGTAATGTGTAAATCATGCCTTTTAGTAACAAATAGCATTGTCACTTAGGTTCATCATTATTATTGACTTAATAATTTCCTGGGCCCTTGGGAACTCAAAGTCAGAACAAGTTTACAAAAAACTTGACAATGATACCCTCTAAAATACATCATAACAATACATAAGGAGCATAATAATAAGTATCACAATACACAAGCCACAAATAATATTATATTATACGTAGCAAAGAATAAATTTAATAAGTCCATAATCATGTACCAGGGGCAGTTTTGTCTCAAAAAAGTTTTTTTTTAGCTAAAACTACATCAAAACTGTAAACTAGGTAATACCCCAAAGTAATAATAATCCACGTGTTTCCTCCCTTCTTCATCAATTCACCCCAATAAAGTTTCACTTTCCAGATCCCAAATCCTACTCAACAACACAAAAGGGCATTTGGCTATAATATTCTAGATAGGCCATTGTATATTATTTTGATCTTGAAGATCTCTCGGGTAACTCGGGTTTTACACTCTTGTACTATGCACTTGTACACACAGAGTTTTATAGGAATTAGTTCGATTTGAAAATGGAAAGAATGAATGGAATGGATGGAAAAGGTGTTCATAAATTGAATGAAGGGGAGAATAGAGGCGTATAATATTATTATGGCATTAACCGAATACAGAGAGAGCATTTCCTAGAAAACTTAACTGCTGCTACTTCTGCTTCTAATACTTTAACCATTAGTTTGAACTCTATTCTACAAACTACAAAGCTACCACATCTCTCTAGGAAGTACTAGTAGTAGTAGTAGTGAAACTGGTACATAACATTCATCAGAAAGGAATCGATTGTGGATGTCGTTTTATATAAAAGTATATAAAACTACCCTTCCTATTACATTACACTTCCTTCCTTGTGTTTTTTACAAGGGACTTTTCTCTCTATGAGAAGTACACAAGAGGTTGGTTATGGTTTTAGTGTATGTGGTTTTTACTTGGTCTTAGCCACTATTACTAGCAGTAGTAGCAGTGGTAGTTGGTACTCGTTCATGTATTTTAGTTCCTGTTTTACATGGAAAATGCAATGCAGTTCTGCAATATGCATTTTACAATTTAGAATATGCATGAGAGAAAAAGAACATGTTAAGGGCGAGAGGGCTTCAATTCAACTGCTTTGGTGATGATGATACTTTCTTCGAGCTTAAGCTTCCTGTTAGTAGGATTGCATTGGGTTGCCCTAACTGATGATTCAAGTCGACCAATTTCACCATTTATTCCTAACATTTTCAACTTCCCCCTTTTGCTTCATTCGTCTTCGAATATTCCCCTAAAACATTCCCCACACTTCATAGTTAGTAGTAGTAAGAAGAACAACTTTTAGAAAATTATTATTGAGAATACTTGAAAACTTTCTTAAAATTACATTACACACTTTCTCTCTTCTGAACTCACTTCTTTAGCATATTATAGGGGTTGTGTGTGTGTGTCTCCTATTCTGGCATCAGTTAGTATACGTTTCATTAGATTATGCAAAGACAATTTAAAAATCTCACTTCCTTTCCTTAAATATTCACCATTCTGGACACTACTACCACCAGCTTTTCACCATCGTGGCACATCGTTATATATAGTTGTAACTGAAGTACTTAACTAAAGTACTCTTGCTAATACTACCAAGTATTTACCATTATCATAGTACTAGTATATATTGAACAGAGTAAGGAACTAAACTTCCAGAGGTTTCTACTTATTTACTGAAGTAAATTACATGTCATAGCTTACCGTTTATAAACTTTGTGATGGATTTTGACTCTATTTATATTCTCTACTCGGAGGTCAATTACAAACGCTTAATTGTTGATGGAAACATGAGTAATGTTTTTAAATCAATTTCATTTCTCTAATGCCAATTGCCAATGTGTGACTGTGTATCTGTATACATGTTATGATCAGGTAACATGGCCCAATACAGTCTTATTAAATTTTACCATTGACCTCTATATTAAAGACAAGAGTGAGTTTGATTGTAAAATGTTACGTTTACAAACTTAAAAGGAGTATCAAACCCATGAGAAATCTATTTGTAAGTCAAGTCCATAAATTATCTAGTTTACACAAAATACACCTCAAGATTCCTAAGCGATTCCTCATGTTCACGCACCACCACCTACTTAATATTAACATTTTTCAAAAAGAAAAGAGTTACAAAGTTGCATCATAGTAATGTTATAATATTTTAGATGCAAAATAATACCAGTAATAGCAGCAGGTTGTGCAATATTGCATAACACGTGTATAACTTATTTATAACATCAACACATTACACATTTCCCTTGCATTCACTTTCTTACTTTTTTATATACTTGTTTCAGTAAATGTTTATTACAACCCAGCATTTTATTTTAGTATTTTAAGCATATTTTTCCCCATTTATTTTTTTTCCTTTGCCTTTTTATTCTTTTATTCTTAACGTCTAACTTACTTTTTTAGACAACCCAGTCAAGAACAATACTTTAGTATATTCAACTTACCATACTTTTGAATATTCTCGACAGTTCTATATCTAATTCTAGGTGTGTGTGTGCAACCGTAAATATGTAAATATATTTTGTTTAAAAAATTTCATCACTTTCACAGAAATACACACCCAACCAGAATGAAACATATCTTAAGTAAATATACCTTTCTCTATAACACTATAGCCTATCTTAATCTTACTAAGTGGACTTTCACATATGTTCCACTATATTTTTACATTCAATCCTATGAATAACGCGTTACATTCTGTTGTTTAAATACGAAATTCCGTATTTAAGAAAGACAACAAGACAACCAATATATTTTATGGTTATTCTCATTCACATATATAAAAACTTTGACCCCATACATCAGATTATGGGAATTACTTATCTTTAGCAGAGAAATAATATGAAGACAAGTTAAATCCCACAGTTTCGCCCTTGGTTTAACTCATATGTGTGCATTTGTATATCCATATATCACATACCACTTACTTTTACTACTTACCCTATTTTACTTTTACTTTTTCATCCTTCTTCGTACGGTGAATGCCAGTTGATATCAATTTTTCAAAATGAGCCAACAGGCTGACGTCCTTATATTTTACAAAAACCAATATACACACTACACTACTACTACTACTACAACTAAGCTACACAATACGACTGGAATAATATAGAAAAAAGAAGTAAAAGTACGACAAGCCACGCTACGCCACATGTTTGTATACTTACTTTTTACTTTCACTGTGTAAATAGTTACTGTAGTCAGATAGAGCTTACAATTTTAGATGAATGTCTCTTTTATACTTGTCTCTTTTTGCTGAAGTTTCATCTCTCTGACCAAGATTATATTATTACTTTTAGAGTCAGTCCTACCACTGTAGTATCATCATCATCATCATCACTGCACACACAGCAAAGAGTCAGTGTTTTTTTCAATTTTGTTGAAGGTAGTTGTAATATGTCGTTCTGTGGCTTTCATAATATTATAAAAGAAAGAATTTTTGGATTTGTACACAAACCCCTGGCATAGATGCATGTTTTACACACATTTATCTTACTTTATGTAGAATACAGATGTTATAAACTTTAATAAACTCTGGTTTAATCTTTCCATCTGCCCTCGTTACTCGTTACCTTCCTACCCAGTCGGAACTACCTACACATAGGTAATATTAAAATCTATAGATGCGAGTTAGCGAATTTTGAGGCTTTACAACATAATTAGATACGAATTCCCATATACAAAATGATATTCCAATAATGTATCCATTAATATAATGCATTATCATATCCTAAAATTAAAATCCTTTTTAAAGAAATCAATATCTCATTTTGTTCCTTATCTTTGCACTTGTTTGTCTACATTTCTTAAGTCTTTTTTTTACTTCGAATTGAAATTCAATAGAGAAAGACTACCAAGTAGCTTTGGTGAAAGAGTTACCACAACCACAACTACTATGTAACTTGAAGATGAAAAGATACAAAAGCAATGTCTATTAGATTACACT
>JAQGAA010001618.1:0-15018 GCA_034696425.1 Isotoma viridis | reverse complement strand
TCTTGGAAGCTTGTCAGTTGACTTGAAACTTGAAAGAAAACGCACTCCTCCCTTCAGTTCTAGAGTGCCACAACAGCACAACATTCTAAGAAATATTTTTTTTAAACTCAAGACTCCTAATACCCTTTCTGACTAAGACTACTTTCTTCACTTTTGAAACAGTTAGGCCAAAAACTCCTTACCAAAAGAGAAAGATGAAAATAGGCTAAAAAGCACGCTTTATTATTATAACCCCTAACAAAATGTACATTTTCAAATATAAAACTTATACCACACTCCAAGAGAACACAATAATTAAAGGCATATTGAACATCGCGAAAGCAAACCAAAATAGGTATCATTTCTTATGTTATATAATAATAATAATACCCCATATTTTTGTCCCAATGGAGCACAAGCGGACCATAATCATAAATATACTCAAAGCATGGCAGGGTCTGAGATGAGATATGACAGAAAAAAACCAAGAACTCTTTGCCTTTAGCTTTGCCTTAGAATTTCCTATTGTGAGAATTTCTAGCTGAATTCTGCTCAAATTATAAAAGACGCTATGAAAATGAATAGAATGTACACACGAAGACGCACAAATTTTATGAAGTTACGCTGCAATAGATTTAATATGAAAGCTAGTTCTTAACTATGAAGGTATTACATATTGTACACAGAGATGCGATGATAGCTTTTATATATGTTAATGGTATGGATAGTGGTGGTGGTGGTGGTTACTCTTTTAAATTATAATTTAATGGAATGCACGTATTTTTTAGAAAATAGTGTAGAGGATGATACGAAGAATAATAAAACACATTATAAATTTGATAGGATTTTTCTTTGCCTTTACACTTTTGGCTTTTTTAAGATAGAAATTATGTAGCATGTGAGTATGTGTGTGTGTGAGAGAAAGATAAGTTACGATATTGTATTTGTGCAAGGGGAAATAAGAAAAGGAGCCTCCTGCGGAGATACACATGTTTCTCTAGTGGATAACTAACTATTAAAATGCTTGATACATTTTCATTTCATTTCACGCATAAAGAACTCAAATACTACAAAAGCTACAAAATACTCTCTCAAGTAGACAACAACTAACAACAGGTCAGGCACAAGTACTACGGATGATGGCAAAGGTCTACAAATATTAATAGGTGCATTTATAAAAGGAAACTCCTTTTGCTGAGAACTTCCTATTTGTCCAGTAATGAATTATGTAATAAGGCTACATGTTTATGTGGAGCTGTTAGGTTTTTGCAGTGTGGGTGTGTGTGAAATTAAAATGTCTCTAGTTTATACTATGTGTACTGATGAGGTGTTAACTAAAATGACCACAATAATTTCCTACGTATTCTTCAAGCTAAGGTTGAAGTGTATTTTGCAAGTAAAGAATGTTTTAAATAGATATGACCCTTAGTAATGAATGCTTTCAAAATTGAATAATTTATTTAATTTTAAGAAGAAAGGTACGAATTGAAGTTCTCAAGCACGCTAAATCAAAAAGAAGTCACACAGGTGTTCCACGTTTTCTTATACTTACATATCCTATCAAACTTCATAAATATCCATAGAAAGACAGACAATGCAGTCGTTTGCCTAAATGGGGACTTTGTCCATTTTTATTTTTATCATTATTAAAATTTAAAAAGTAGGAATCCAAGATAATTACTGCACCCGACTGGGCGGCTTTGCAATTACACAATTCATTTGTTAGTTGTTGTTGTATTCTGTATTCCTTCACGATATGAATATATGTGTACGTGTAATCTATTGTAACTTTTGTAACTAGCAAAAGCCGTTTTAAACAGTTTGGTTAGATTAGAATCCCTGTGCATTTAGTATGTAAGACAAGCAAGTTAAATACAAGGATTGTTACTCATAGGTATAATTTGAACATTAGCTTATCTCACTTTTTAATAGTTTCAATATAAAACATTGTACTTGATATGTATGAGGTAAAGGATTCTCATGTTTAAATTAAATGGATCTTATTCTTCTAGACCAAGATGATGTGTAGGGTCTCTCGGTTGGAGGTGTTAGTTACACCAAGCCTCCTGAGGTGAATCCCTTAGAATGCCCTTCTAACTAAACTCTCCATGGGGTCACCTTAATCCTCAATCCTAAGATGATGATATGTGTTGTTGGAACTTTTCTCTTGTTTGTAGGTTACTTCATGTGTATCATAGAGAATCTATGAACCAAACTTTTGTTGGGAACAATGTCTATCAAAAGTTCAATTGTGTATTTCACCTAAAGAAAACCCACGTTTAATTTCCTTCATACTACTACACGACGTGCATTCATACAAGCTATATATAACTAGTTGTTTGTACACATCTAGTATTAAAGCACGATAAGATCATACATAAACTTTCTTTAAAAATAAATACTAGGTGCCAATACTGAAATTTACACTGTGAATAATTTACCCATATACTTTTAGATACTAAAATGCATTTCGTTTTTAAAAGAATCAACAGTTTTCATTTAAACTTTTATTAACATTTGTTAAACTGTAACAATATTTCACTTCAGATATTTCGATACCTGATACAGTTAAAATTTAAAGTACAACATTACTAGAAAATACAAATGGGAACAGCTAGTGTGCGGCGGCAGACAAGAATAATTTATTGTATAGTTAGATTGAAAATTTTATACGTAATACATACTCAATGAATAAAAACTGGTAAACTGAATTTTAATAGAAGATTCAACTCTTTTAGACCCGAGGCAATGAAATAAATGAAACTGCTGAAAATAGTCGATAATACTATACCTGCTTTTGCTCTATTTAAAAAACCTTTCGTATCATCATATCAGCCAACACACCATATTGATCTTTATTAATATCCAAGCAAAAGGTTGACACGTAGGGCATTTTGAATCAAGAATATTAAAAGAGACATGAAAGGTTTTTGATGATGGAAGTTTTCGTGAGATTTTAATCACTAGGGTTGAGTTGTGTCTACAACGTACTGTAAAAAAACACTGTTCTGTATATAATATATCATAGGGTTGAGAGAAGCCAACACGTTCCTTCCCTTTTAATAATATCTTGGATTCGATCTAAATATATTGGTGTATGATGGGTTTTAATTACCAATTAGATTGATAATTCATACCTTAAGCAAAACGAATATTGTGAAACTTTTTCTTATTCATACCTGAATATGAAGAGACAAACAATTTTTGAGGTAATTGTGTCATTGAGGTTACAATCAATCAATAATAAGTGGCTGAAGGAAAAAATTGTATCCAATTTTATTCTTTTGTTTAACTAGTGATATCTTAATTGGCTCCTTTCACCTTTCTTTCTTGTCTTAAACACTGTCCTCGTGATATCAAAAGAATATTTCTGCAATGATATAATAATAAATATGTTCTATTATACTGTGTACTAACTGGAAACAAAAGTTTATTGTCCTTGAGTAAACTTATATTACAGGAATTGTTTGAAATTACTGAATATTTCAGTACTTCCACACCCGAAGGTAAAATTGTATAAATTTTGAAAACTTCTTTTTGCTAAAAATAAATCTAGAAAATAATTAAATGCAGTGTGACACTAATATACATGTCAACTAAATATTAGAATGTAAATAAATTATAGTCCTTTGTATTGCAACTACAGTTACAATTATACTCTAGATACTCGGAAAATATATACCTAAAAACAAACACAACTTCTAAATGCCGATAGCTTTTACTATGTCCATGTCCCATTTGTATCCTTCTACCATATGAAAACTAAAAGCGTAAGTTTTGTAATTGAAGAGAAAGTGCAACCACCAAAATTATAAAATTTCAATTGTATTGTTTTATTCATATAAAACCTGATGAGACATATATCTAGTTGCATCAGTCAATAGAAAGAACTTTATTATCTCTCGTCTATAAAGTTAACTGCAATTCGATTCTTCAACAATAATTGTCAATTACTTAAAAAGGTGTTTCATTGTAAAATTACATAGAAGTTTACCTTTTACTTATCTCAATTCTACGAAGTAATATAATATAACCTCTATATACTCAAATAACAGTGGTAAAGCCGAAATAAAGAATATTATTTTCCAACAGACACGATAAAATAAACGGTGTGATCAATACAAAGAAAATTGTACATGTGAAGAAGGTACCATTACTAAAAAAGCTCTTCATTGTCTGATTCGATGATGATGTCCAATACCACATTATTATTATATATAGTTAGATTATAAGCCATTCCTCTTGTTAAATATTTCATGAGCTACTCTCTTGAATTCACGCCTTACAAATTATATGATGGACATTTCAATCTCTCAAGATTGGCCTATCAATCTAATAAAAAATACTATATACGCAATTTTCTATTATTCTACATCCTCGTTTTATTATCATTGTTGACTACTTACTCACTAGTACTGTATCGTATGTGTGTATCATCATATCAACCCATTAAAAATCATTGGATCGACAGTAAGCTAAAGTGGTTAGCAAAATTTAATAGCTGACTTAAAAGCTTGCACACTTGGAGTGTATAGATACACTTAAGAGAATAAAAACATATATAATGTTATGTATATGAGTCAGATAAGAATACTTTGCAAATTTTTCCCTTCAAACTTCAATCTAACATAAAATTCGATCAAGTACAACTCTTATGAAAGCTGACCTATCACGAACAATAATATAGATCTTAAAATTTTATAAAGAAACCAACCTTTCAATTTTTCAAACTCATTTTTGTATAGCATGATAAAATACTATTTTCTACTTTTTTTTATCTTATCTTTCCTTTTCTGCGTATTTGTCAACTTGCCACATTGAAAAAAACCAAACTGAATTCAAAGTAAAAAACAGAAAACAAATGTAGCTGAATGAGTTAGCACAAACTAAAAGCATACACGAAATGAACCATTTAACACTGAAAAGTCAGTGACATATTTGGGGGACACAATAACAAATACAAGAGAAACGTCAACGTCAAATTAAATTGTCACGCACATTATAAACGAATGAGTTTAGTATAAATAGGAAAATGCAGTATAATGGTATTATTCATTATTTTCTTGTGATTAAAGAGATAACCTCGGTGTGCATAATCATTTAATAAATTAAATATACACACATAAATGCACACACGTACTTATACACACACATAATACACAAAAAGTTATTTTGCTTTTGGCTATTTCCGGATTATACAATCAAATCAACAATGTAATTTACTTCTTAGCTGTGTTACAGCCCTGTGTTAGTCAACAAGTTCAAAATGAACATTTTCTCAGAGAAAGGGAATCGATGAAAGTGTGTTTTCTTGATTCCATTTATTTATTTAATTACTTAAGATGACAGATTACTAAAAGGTTATTATTTAAGTTGACTCGTTTGGTTAGGGCTTGGAACTTGGAACATTTATTTTATATGAAGATTTTAGACTTGATTGAATTGAAATTGGGTTGTAATTCCTGAAAGGTTGATAACGTAGTTTATTTAAACAAGTCTAAGGAGTATTGCTAGGAATTTCTACCTTTTGTAAGTATTTGGGATTTCGTAAGTAGGATTTCTTGCTTGATTTGGCTAAATGATACCCAAGCTTATAAGAAATTGAAAAGTTTTCTATGAATATGAATATGCAATCAATAAAATAAAATCTATTACTTCATTTGGTAATTGGTACCTAAATTGTAATAAAAATCGATTTCTCCTCTCGTGATGCCTTCTCGATTAAGGAGTTTAAATGATAAATGAACAAGCATAAGGCATTATTTTTTTAGTTGAAAACTTGTGCAATAGAATTTTGTATGAATTCTAAAACTAAAATGCCTGCTTTTGTATTTGTGGTTTAGATAACTTCTAAGCGTGTCCTATTCAGTTAGATTAAATTGCAAGATATTTGGATCCGTGACTTCGATTTTTATTATTGGATTTTATTCAAGTCAGTAGTGAGTCAATTTATTGCATTTATTGTGTGATTCATGACTTCATCTTTGACCACAAGAATGCATCATGGATAATAATGCTTTTATTTTCACTAAATTCCAAATAATATGCATTTTCATCTGATCATCAAAATGTTTTAGTCTAATTTCATTCCATCACAAAAAATACTTGTTGAAATTCATAACATTTTGCTCAAACCATGAGAAAACGTTTAATATAATAAAAAGGATTTTGAAAAAAAGAATTACAAAGGCGTTTTGTATCCATTGAAATAATACAGAAGTGTAATGGGCAAGGAGGCACAACACATTAAAGTAGATAGTAATTATTTAGACACCTTTATCTCTCTTTAAGAAATAAAAATTTCCAATTCATGGGCTAAATTGCTTCTGGATCAATTGGTCATCTACAGAAAGTTGACAGGTAATACCAGAAGGGAGGTTCTCACTCATCCTTTCTAATATCTTTGAAAGAGATAGACGAGACACGAATTTACTTTACAACAGTCATTGATCTTTTTAGAATAAAACCCATCGCGTCCTTTTCTTTTGTATTCTATCTTTCGAATTACCCATTACATTTGCCTACATTACTTTCTCGACTACCTACTCTATGTACTTACTAACTGGTTTTCCATTATCTTCTGTTTATCTAAAATTACATGTGTTCCTGCCCCTTTTCTATGAATCTTGGATGATTTCAGAGAGTGTATATTATGTGAGCATAATTTTAAATAGGCCGAGTCAATTCAATTCTGTACTTTTGATCATCAGTGGTACCTGAAGAGACTTGCTCAAACTGAAGTCATCGTTTTGAATAATTCAATTGTAAATTGTAATCGAGGTCGGTGTCAGTTGTTATTTCGACTGTTGCTTGTATATTGCAATGAGATGCTTAAATATTATTTAATTCGTTTTAAAAATAAGTAGACCATTTTGAATTTGAAAAAATGTGCATAATTTATTTATCCTTTTTTAAATTGACTAATAAAGACAAATTTTTGTGTCAGAAAAAAACTTTTAAACCAGGTATTTACACAAGTATAAACGGAATAGAAATCTTTTGCAAAATTCCAGTCATTTACTAATTCAAAACAAGTTAAACCTGTCGATAATAATTTAAATTTATTAAAGAAACGCTTGCCAAGTTTGTCAAATCTGGATCATAAACTTCATTCAAAATGTCCATGTAAATCAAGTTAAGTTTTATTATGGAAATTTCAATAACATTAACATTTCAAAAACTAATAGAGGAATAACTTAAACTAGCAGGGGGATGGTATTGAATTATGGCTTTCTAGTAAGTAAAACCATAAACTAGGTATATACACATGACCACATAAGCTAGTATTATATATATTTTATATTTTAATAAGGACAAGACAAGTCAAGTCGGGTCAAACCAGTTAAGATGTTTAATATCTTTGGAGTAGTAAACAATAATTGAAATAGGACTATGCTTGGTTAAACATAAATGAGGATTTCTATTACACTTTACTAAATTTAATGATTTCCTGAGCTTTGAAACAGATATATTTTATATTTTGTTTGTCGCCTGATTTGAAATTCTTGAGGATATCCACAGCATGAAGGGTACAATACACACACGTACACACATGAATGCAAGTAAAGACACAAGGACAAGGGCACAAACAAACGGAATGGATATCATCACACACACACACACACACATACAGATATTTAAGTTAACATAAGAAAAAGCTATTTTGCATGCATATTTGGCCATATGCCATTTTTGATGTTTATGGGTTTGAAGAGTCTATTATCTTCAACGATTTACGATTTGCTTCCATAAGCTTTTTTTTGCATGTAGAACTCGAGTAAGAAACTAATACGAGTTTATAGTTATTCTCTGCGTGAATCTAATAAAGATGAAAAAGTTCGAAACCACAGATGTGGAATGTTGTGAGAGATGTTTCTTTAAGGTAGAGAGAGAGAGGGTAAAAACGGTAGTTTTATGAGTGAGAAACTGAAAAGTGGCGAATGTTGAATGTGGTTTTCTGTAACATTTAAAACCGCAAATATAATTTTTTTCTAAGGAAAAAGCGTTTTCAATCGGAGTCGGAGTGTATTTCTTGTACTTTGAGGGAACTTTTAACTACATGCATTTTGAACTTTATAACTTTGTACTTAAAAACTTTTCTCACTGATAATGACGTTAACCTGTTGTGTAATAGCTTGTGGTTTACCTACCAAAACCATAAATATACATGAGGGGTTGGAGTTAAAATTTATGTATCGTAAAGTTACTGTGTTAGGAATAGGAAGTTTAGGATTGTAAAAGATGTTATCATCATTACATCACAAAAATTTGTCAGAAAGGTAAAATGTTTCAATTTGGTGTACATATCGGTGCTTTACTTGACTCAACGGAAGCTTAAGTTCAGGGAATTTGTATATCTGTAATGAAATTTTAAGTAATACCGGAAATTACATTTTTCTAATTCCGATGGAAGCATTTGACTTTATTACTTCCCTTAGAGTAAATTTAATAAATGTTCTCTATAAGGATATCCTTTTTTCCGCATGAAGGATACGTAGCTAAGTAATTTTCCTTAGAAGTTAAGAAACAAGTTATATAGATTTTGGGAGATGACTTTCACTTCGTTAAGGACAGCTCTTATGCATTTTTGTAAACATCATAAACTATGCATACTTTAATCTCATAAAAGGATAATTTCACCCGTTCGATGGTCTTATAAAGCATTTAATATGAATTTGGAAATTTCCGAAGATATATCTTTACAAGCTAAATTTTACAAGTATTTAACAGTACTTGAATATAAAGCTTCAATCAACTTAAATGCATGAGAACAGATAAGGTCTCCACACCTGGAACTCTTCCAGTTCTCAGTTGCATCAGTGTCGATGTGAATGTTACATAGTACCTAGTACATTAAAGCATCCAACCCTTTTAGTTTTTACATAAAGCCTCATTTGCCTAATGTCAATTGCCACCCTCTGAGTCCTAAAATGAGTCTTGGGTGCCAAAATGACACCTTAGTCTTTCCTGCCTGGCATGATAGGACAATGAATGTCTTTGGTTTGGTATCATCTTTATAAGTAATGTGGACACTACCCTTAACACTATCCCTGCTTTAAACAAGTTGAGCTCTCCCAAAAACTCTTCTTAGGCACTGAAACCCTTCTTAATTCAGAATCTTAGGATCCAGTCACTACGATAAACAATGTAAATAGTAGCCCCTTCTGATACGAAATGATATTATGTCTATTACCATCACCTTCCTTCCACTACATCCCTTGGTATCTTGTATTGTAAACTTACCACCACTTCTATCAAGTACACACATTTTAGCTTATTTCATTTGTTGCTCTAACGTCATGTCGTGTTGTTTAGAGAAGATGTACATTACATTAAATTGTATTACAATAGTTGAATTTCTGGAGAGAAGTAGTATCATCTTTGCTGAGCTGCATTCTCCAAAACACATTTTGTTTTTATTCCCTTTTTGCACTCTTGAATTTTTCAGGAGCTTCATTTCGCTTAAAGCCCTCACAATGAGCGTTCCTATAAAGTTGTCCTTGAGTGTTTGGATTTGAATTCAAACTTACCGAACCGACTCTGTCTTTCTGAACATACATAGCCCACTTAGTTTGAATATAGCTCAGTAAACGTACGAATTGATGATTCGGTGTGGTTTCATTTGTCTGCGTTATTCTACTAACGAAAGTATTACGTTGACTAGATCTGTTGTGTACTAGCTGGCATAGTTTTATCTAAGCAAATCGTATCGTATATGCCCGGTTGAGCTTACCTACTTCTTTCCATTAACATTACTTACTTCCATGCCATTTCATCATAAATAATGCTCGCTACCTCCAATACCGCTGCCACCACCACCACCAGTTCTACTACCGTTTGTACTGGTACTCCACGGCGAAGCGATACTACTGCAACTACAAGCTATTCCACTAAGTATAGTTTATAGGTAGTGGTACTCGTGGCAGTTGAAATGGTCCCACATTAGCATTACCATTAGTTTTAAGCGTGGCTGAATTTTCACCCGGATTTGGCATACGAATCACAATTCCAGACGTACAAGTTGCAAGAGGAAATCTTGGTTAGGTAGTAGGTAGATTCATTCAGCGCGTTATAAATGCTACTTAGAAAGAGAGGACTTCGTCGACTAGGCTTGGACTGGTCTCTGGTCCTATCCAACGTTCGATCTTATTTTATGGGATGACATACACAGAACAGGCTCAATGAGTTCCCTTATAAAACTTATATAAATTTTAGCTTCCTTCTCTAACTCTGACTTGATTTTAGTTTTGTGCTTACTACTTACTTACTTGCAAGGAATCCATGAGGATTTATTTATGCGAATGGGAATCTGAATATGTGAAAAATGTTGGTTCCTATATGTTTCTAAGTAGTACAATTTCTATCATGTTTCATACACATATAATATTATAATCTATCGTCGTAAGTAACACCAACACCAACTTCCCATTTTTTCCTCCTTAGTAAAAGCGTCCTGCTGTTTTCAGACTTATATTAGCCAAGGCATTACATTACAACCTACAGCTTTTTCTCATTCAGCCCAGCGTACTAAAGACTTCTTATCAGCACCACTAGCACTCTGCTCTGCGGTGGTAGTTATATCGTTTGTTGGTGCTTCTGCTGCTGTTCGATGAATTTTTCCGGATCGGAATGGAATCCAGATTCAGCGACAGAGAACACTGCATAGAGAGAGAGAGAACGCTAGGAGAGAGACTTTTTCTTATTTACCTTGGTTGTAGTAGGGTTTTTGAGTTATATTATAACGACATGCTTTTACTAGGAAGCTCGACGTGATTTGTGGGATTGGAAGCCATTTGTGAGAGTTTTTCGATAAGCAGGTGCATGCAATGGCGTAAGGAATAAGGTATGTTTTTGAAAACCTCTTGACTTTTGCATGAGTTGGAAGACCGACGAGAGCGATCGACCAACATACCACGTACAATCTGTAAAGAACGTAAGTAAGCTTATGCTTACGTTTGTTACCTCTTCTGATGTTATACGAACCTGACTGACTGCACTGACTTCAACTTTCACATTCACTTGTCATTGCAATAAATAAATGGCTTCGTTGAAGGTAATAATGGGGAAAAAATTCGGAGATCAGATCCCTAGAAATTTTTCTGAGTTATTGATTTTATTTCGCGAATTTAAAAATACATCTCAGTCTTTGGTATTCTTATGGAAATTTTATGGGTCAAATAATTTTTTCCAAAAAGGACTTCAAAATTCCGGATGAAAAAGATATCGGAGAATTAAATAACAAAATTTATTTTATTACAATCATAAATCCATTATTTTCTTGAGGTATAGTTCTTTATAATGCTTGACCTCCTTACAGATTAAAATATAATCTTATCTAAGAAGAGTCTTCTTGAGGGACAGCTTGCATTAAATGGATTAACTAAGGGATTAGATAGATATAAGCAGCGGAAATTTATAAACCCTATCTTTCCGTCGGTACCTTTGATAATCAGTTTCAGTTTCACTCATAGGGTAAGTGATTCAAATTTTTAAATGCATTGGTTTTTTGATGAACCGTGGTGGTAGTCTTGAAGTGGTAGTGTGTGGATTTTATGTTGTAGAAGGGGACAAAAAAATTCTTGGGAATAAATAAAGAGGGACTACTCTTATACTAACACTACCCGTTCTGGTCCTACTGTCTTAAGTCAGCAGGGTTCCTTTTCTTAAAAGATGAAGCTCTGTGAGTGAGTGATGCATGATACCAACTACTAAATAAAGCCAAGTCAACAGATGAATGATCAATGATGAAGCAAGAGACCTGATCTTGAGCTTTTATAATTCATTAAAAAAGAATGTTGTTATGATTATAATTAACTTTTGGATCGTAAAAAAGGAACAATACAAATAAATGAGAAAAATCAACAATGAAATTGAACCCTTGCGGGAGTCTTAGAAGATATAAATCCTTTCTGTCTAAAAGACCGAAAGGGACCTTCATTTTTTTGCTATAATCTTTTAGTTTTCACTTACAGAGTTCGTAATAATTGAAGCAGTTACCATTTACCATCATCAGTCAATAGACAACATCCGTTTTCTTTACCGCCCATATGGTCGCATTTGTTTGAAAAATAGAAACCATTTGTAGAGTAATCAATTCAGTTACGGATTTAACAAAAAAAATCGTAGCATTTGGGATATTTTTTGTTTTTTATGTTTTATTTTTTATTTATTTATAATTAAACCAAAATCATAACAAGAAACAACAACTTATTGCATTTTTATCAGTTATGATTCTGCCTTCGTCAAAAGGCGTCAAATCTTACTTTCTGACCAATTATACAATCAAATTTTTATAAATCTAATACATGAGAGGAATAAAACTTATTTCATATTTTATTTAATTTCGACAGTCCAGTTTATAAAATGATGAACAAACCAGCTCAGATATCAAGGATTAAAATGTGTAAACACAAGAAGTGAGTTAAACACTGATGAATTTTTTGTTATACATACATAATAAATATACATAAAATTCGATGAAACTCCAGCCATTATCCCTATCTTTATACAACACCACTTACTACTACCCACGTACTTCTTTCTACGTTGTCCCAGTTTTTACAACATTTAGAAAAAAGAAAATACGATTGTAAAGTTGTAATAGAAGTTACAAGCAGAAGAGAGGATTAGATAGGGATGAAATTAAAAGTTTTTAATGGATCGAGATAATGGATGGTTACATCCCCCCTTGTGCCTTGGCAAAAAGCACCCTGGCCTGGCCACATTCTGGTCTGGCATTGTATTTCAGATTTCATTTCATTTCATTACCTTTTCCCTTAAGATTAGAATATGATGATACACTTACTCTTCTCTATCTGACATAAAAATGTAGTACACATATTTTTACATAATATTCAAAAGTTCAACTCTAAGAATACAGTTGGATGCACAAGTTATCTCCTCAATTTTTTTTTCTCTTCCAAAGGACAAGATGGATATCCATTACGATATCTTAAAATCTAAGTCTTTCCTACTTAAAATGTTCCTAGCTTCATTTCATGTCATATTTTTAGTAACCAAAACCAGAATTCCTTTTTGTTGATCATACTATAACTTAAAAGCAGTTGGCAGTAGGCAGTGGCAGTAGTGGATTCCTTTTTCGTCCTTAATTCTTAAGAGCTTCTTATAATGTTTACACTGTCATATCACATCCTACTCCTTCCACCAAACAATCCACTTCTACTACTGCAGTCTCAGCCTTACGATGCAAAGCAATCTCATGAGGATGAAAGTTTGATGATGACTTTCATTTTGTACCATAACAAGTAACTATGAAGCTACATGTGTTAGGTCGATAAAACAAAGTCTGACTCTGACTTGGAACTAAACTAAAGGAAAAAGGAGAGAATGCTGCACAGTAGCTTGGTAGTAAAGTAGCTAATAGATGGTTAGAGGGTAGATAAAGAGTGATATAATATTAATAATGGACAATATCATATAATGATCCAGTCTACTACTAACGACTACTAAAGAGCATCTCATAATTGTAATCTTGATCTTGTTCTTGTATACTTTGATATGATATTTTATATGATATTACTTGATATGATATTTGACGGGATGGAAACCCTCTCTAGGTATCTCATCCACCTCCAAAAGCTAAACTTACCTGCCTCCAACTTTTTATTACTTTCATCTCTAAGGATCTAAGTTTGAAGCTTGGTTTGAACTAGTTAACGCTTACGCACTAACTTATAAAATTATTGCTACCTTAAACTTCACAGGGATGATGCTGATGTTATATAAAAACAGAGTAGGCAGATGTATATTATGGCTCATCAAAAAGCAAACAGAATATAAACAAAAGTGTAAGTTGAGTTACATGATGATATTACACTTATTATATTATGAGATGATGTAATATAATATTTAGTACAATTAGTTTTCCCAAGTAGACTTGACTTGAGTCTTGAGATAAAGTCCGTGCTTGACTTGGTGGTTTTTGGTTTGGGTTTAACCTTGTCTTCCCTTATGCAGTTTTATTATAGGGATTTATACATAGTAAGAGCCCTTTTTGCGGCAAGGATGAGGCAGGTTTAGGAATTTACGATGCCATAAGAAGATCTATGATGCCTGGCAAAATTAGAGTTAACAAGCCCAAAGGGGCTACTTCTACTTCTAACATTTCTTTACCATTCATAATAATATTAAATAGGGATATCATATATTATACCTACGTTTGTATACATCGGTACATAGACTCATTCAAAAAATAATTTTGTATTTATTAGACAACTTGTATGCTTTATCTATGTGTAAGAAATTTTTTACCGTATGCAAAAAAGGTGTGTTTTAAAACATATTATGATAAGTCTATGTATGTATTCTCAATGCAATTAGCTATAGATAAAGAGTTTTTGAAGGGCATGAAAACTAAAATATTGAAATCATTATCTTGAAATTGTTAGTCACACCTCGAATATTACTACTGGAGCTCGAAAGAGATCTCACTAATTAGACATAACTCATAATCAATGTAAAAACAAACTGTTGTAAAGATAAAACTGGAACTGATTTGCAGTGTTGCTGTGCCACTACTACTAACCAGTACCCATTACAAGTGGGTAGCCCATCACACGATGTGATTGTGATGAGAATGTGAGGTCTCCAATCTTTTTTAACGAGTTATGATCAATCACTACTAGCTGAATGGTTCTTTTCCAGACTAGATAGATGCCTTGTTTGTAGTTTGTATTCCATTTATCAAACCTGTCGAAGCTAATCTCGCGTAAATTAGACTGATTTGCATTTTTTCTAATCGAATATGCAAGCGATGCACAAAAGGTAGTTTGTAATCATAGGTTGGAGTGATAATCAAATCAAATCAGAGAATGTTGAAAGTAGAAGCGCCTTAGAGAATCTTAATTAAGACTAGAAATCCGAACAGAAGGGTAAAACCTTTTCGATTTATATTTCAAAGGCAATTAGTACATTTGAAGCCCTAAGGTTACATAATTTGCTCGTTATACTGGCAAACATTTCATGTGAATAACAAAAGGTAGACAATAATCATATTATACACCAAAGCAGAATGACATT
>JAQGAA010001617.1:0-15018 GCA_034696425.1 Isotoma viridis | reverse complement strand
TAAAATATATTACATGCATCATTTTCAGTAATAGCCATTCACTTCAGGTATGAATTTTCTTACGATTTTACTATACAATCACGTATATATAGTTGCTTCCACTGGAATGTGTAGTGCCTAATATGCAACGTATCAGGATATGATAAGATAAACCATAAAAAACGATAAATACGGACACGAGGAACTAAGAAAAGCGTACGTAGTATGTTACACAATCTCAGACAGAGGACTTAAGACTGTTAAGACCGAGCCGAAAAAAATTCATATAAAAATGAGACGTCTATTGAGTCTGATTACTCAGCTATTAAAATTACCTGTTGTTAGCCTCAGGCAAAGTTTTTTAAAGAGATTTAAAATATTGTGATAAAAAATACAAATACTAAGAGTTAAGCACACACGTAATAAACAACAACAATACAAATGATGCCCTAGTTCCATCCCACTTGTACACTGGACAAGCTGATTGTGAGTAATGGAATATGTGTAACACAACGAACAATAATAAACAATATAAATAAGAATCCTTTTTTAACATCTATTTTTCATCTCATAGTTTGTTGATGATGTTCCAAATCGGCCAAGCCCATGATTGCAGAATACAATGAGAAGTTCATTTTGAAAAATTCCGATACATTAATCTACTACAAGAGCACAAGGTCAAATTTAAACTAGTGTATACAATGTGGATAGATGATGATGGAGCTCACGATTAAACTCCTTTAAGCCCAATTCATAAACTCGAAAATGAGATTTGGTGTTTATTATAAAGCTTCAGCTTTTTTGATTTTAGATACAAATCTTCAATGTACTTTAACTTCCGGTTGACTGACAATGGCATTTATGTAACAGTTTTTCATGAAAAATGATTTTACATTCCAGGTAAGCTTCGCAATAATAATTTGGAGAAAGGTCATTCATGATTCATATTATGCAGATCAGATCCACTAAAGTAACATTGAATTGACAACTTAACTGTGAGATTTTATATTTTATTGGAGAAAATAAAGTTTTAAAAGAAAATTCTAAACGTATGACTCCTAGCCATTTTTATTGAATCTAAAAAAGTATGCGTTGTGCTGTGGAATACATAAATCAATAATTGTAAACAGAAATAAGCAAATATATTCTGCAAACAGACCTCTGGATTATTGAATAGACTTAAGATGGGATGAAAAGCCATATTCATCGCTAAAACTACAAATAAATGCATGATATTTCCATTCGTAAGATAAAAGTCGACTAAGACGACTTATTATTTCCGAGGCTATTTTCTAATTCACAGGAAAGCCTTAAAGTCAAGATTCTCATTTAATCTGAAATCGAATTTCCAGATGCAGAGAAATCTTTTGTTGTGTCATAGTCATTTCCTTCCATACTTCGTAAAAACTGAAAGAAACTGGTAAGCAAAGTAACATGAGGACGTATCTTCTCTCATCTTTATTTATTTTTGTTAACCAATCGACCAGTTCTTTAAATATCTATTTCATTCCATTCTAATCTAATCCAACTCCACATATACATATCAAGTAAATAAAATCAAGAATAAAATCCAAAGTAGGAAGATAACGCTAAGCAGTCACGTTCACCTTGAGTCTACTCAATCTTGTGGTAATCAAACCCTTCCCTATCTGTTATTTTCTCAGCCCACGAAGTATTTCATCATTTCACGTTTCTTGCATCCAATCTTTCGAAATAAAACCCACCGTTTAATAGCACTCAATCATTTTATCAAGGCACATCCACCCTCTAGTCTTCAGTAGAAATCAATAATATTTTTCATGATAATAATGCAAGTAAACTTGTGAAAAAAATCCCGGAATCTGGATTCTACAAACAATCAAACCAAATTGAGCAGCTAAATGTGTGGGTTAAACTAGTATTAGCTCTTTTAAAAAAATTTAAAAAGAATTTCTAACTATTAAAAATCTGCATTCTACACCCAACCCTTACTAACTTTACTTGATGCTTTGAATACAAAATTATGAAATCTAACTTTTGCAGGTATATTCAACATTATGATAATCAAATAACTAACTACTACGTACACACACATAAATAGGAAGATTCTGCCTACTCTTGCTAGACATACCACTACCACCTTCTTTTAAGTTTATCACAAGGAGAAATTCCATAAATGAGGATTATGAATTAAAATTTAGGTACATTATATAATAAAACAAGTTCAGTTATATAAAAACAATAAAAGTGCAAGTCCTATACATTCAATATTACTATTATGTGATTTCAAGTTCTTTGCCTCGTCCTTCTTGAATATATTCTGCATATTATTATGATATCATTATAATATGTTAAGTACATTATTTTTTTCTGAGTAGGAACCACCAGTTGTGTTTTATAACTACTTATATAGTCTCTTGAGAATTTTTGCATCATGAAGTTTTAACAAAGCCTAAAAAACATGAGCAAATCCAAGTGACAGAAGACAAAGACAAACGATGACACGCAAAACTGTCACGGGCGAGAGAAAAATCTTTAGTTTTTGTGTAAAAATTATCTTACTTTTATTTTCATAGTCAACTTTGTCATGATGGTATTCTCAAAATATCAAATTATAAAATCAGGAAGCTTGTTTCCTCTAATTATTTGTAAAAATACTGATGGATGGTTCTTAATCATTTTTGAAGTATAAGATATTTCTTCCTCGCATACAATATACAAGATAATTTGGATCCTTTGTAAATAGTAAAAATAATTTCCCCAATTTTAGTTTTCTTATCAACTAATTAATTCAAAACCTTTAAATAAACTAGAGTGTTTTCTTATGAAATAACTCTGAACCTTCCTACAAATTTCAGGATAAACTTTTACATTATTACGAAGTTAGAGCTAAATGGCTACACATAGCTCATCTAATTGCAGCTAAATCTCTCTCGCAAGCTATAATAATATAACTCTCTCTCCTTTTGACTCATTTGAACCTGAACCTCAAAATTTTTTGAGCACAAAAACTATCGCATTCGATTACATTAACATTGGATTATTCCTTGGAAATGTTATTCTCTTGTTTAAATACCTTTCATATTCATTGCATCCTACATCAAACACAAAAAATATATTTAAACCCATTCTTCTATTCAGAAGTAATTAACCCTGGAGTATCGTAGAAGTATTATAGTGTATACAGTAATTGCATTGCAATTATCAATGCATTTCATTGTTGCATTCCAAGAGAACAATTTTATTATAAATTGCTCACTCACGATTTGAAAAACCTCTAGACTCTCTAGATGCATACTACTACAAAAGTCCCAGTAACAATGCCCACTACTGAAATCATATTATTATCATAATAATATTTTGTTTCCAACATGACCAACTTAAGTACAAATGCAAATTTTTATTTTCATACCTACAATACAACACACAGCACTTCAAAAATAATATCTACACAGGTGATGATTGTTCATTCAACATTTAAGGTCATTTTGGTTTCTTTCCTGTGTGCTTCCGACAGAAAGTCAATTTATTATTCAATTTTAATCTCCCTATATATGCTTGCACGTAGAGTGTGGAATATGTTATATATGAGTTAATTAGCAATGCCCTTTCGGGTGGGATCCTCTATCTTGAAATAAAATGAAGTATAACCTTGCTTCATCATCATCATTATTACAAATTGCAATTATACATTTACAAGAAATGAAATCGAATGAGTGTCTATTCCTCATCGTATTAAACATTTGCATTTACACGAGCAGTGAATAAGAAAATTAACATTAATGTCCACATCTAATTCTACCAACTTTTCCGAAGTTACCTAGTTAAGCTACTACACAATATACAATTTTAATAATATTAATAACAATTACAGCTTATCATACTATTCACCCAATGTTTAATGCACCTAAGAAATAAACACATAGTTAGTAGCTAGCCTTTCCAGATGATCACTCTACCAGAACATAATAAATGACGACTACTTAAACTGTAAATATCCTCATAAAGTTTCATAAACTTCGAGAAAAGATTGTCACAAACATAACAACTTTTAAGCTTACTTGTAATAATACTGAAATAATACAACAATCGTTACAATGTGAAACTGCTATAAGCTACTAAAATATAATATTATGCTACCTCATTTTAAACTTTATGAAGACACTAATGCTCTAACGATTATTATGACAATTTAGAAAAAAAGACTTGATTTTTAATGCAAAATTCACTTTCAGCTTTAAATCTATTTTATTATCACATTGTTGACAATCAGTAGCCAAAGCTTTTTAAAAATTACTATGCCACGACGTTACTACAAAAACGCTTAAAAGCACTTCTTACTTGTTGTAACTACCTAATAGTTTTATCTCATTTTATTCATTCAAAAACTCAAAACAATCTTAATTTCAACCCATTCAAAATTGTTAAAGTCTGATTTCACTACCCATTACCAATTACAATTCTAACAATCAGTACAGACGTCAAGTCAACTGTTTAACGTCTCTGAGTTAATGAACTTAATGAAGTAGCCCATTAAATTTCAAGAATCATGAACCAACAAATGTCAAAATAAAAACTTACCTCTAAAATGCAATCTAAGGTAAAGGCTCTACTAGATCCGATTCGGTCATCATCAGAATCTCCAGAATCTCTTTCAATTCCTTCATCGTCTGTCTCAGGCCTTTCTGCTGAGTCACCTGAAATTGAAAAAAATAACACGTTATTACTTGAACATTATTAAATTTCATCATAAATACTACTATCATCAAAATTATAAAAATATGGGCATATGAACCAAAAAATGCAAAATTAATGCGTGCATAACATTCAACAGAAGATGCATCAAATGTACGTGTATCTATGTTAAAAGATCAAAAGAAACTTCCTCAGTTCATTTTATGCATCTTTTATAACTATCATAATTTTTTAATGTAATATTTAGCACGTAATTAATTTTCTTAACAATGAAAATAAGTTAAAAATAAATACTTTGCATGTAGACACAAAGCCATCATTTTTTGATGACGTAATAAAAAATGCAAATTAAATTAACCAAACCAAAATCATGAGTAAAACAGTATACAACAAGTGCTTTACTATACAGATAATAATGTGATATTAGTCCAACAAAGAACATAACATAAATCAAACAGATAACTAATTTATTTTCTAGTGCACTCGAACATAAAACAGTTGTCTAATCTCAACAGTTAACTGAAACAAATAATAACTGAACCATCAAGAACGCACGACATAAGTTAAACAAGCAAGCAATAACCATGTCACAGTTGACGACAATCACGTCAATGACATTTACTAACAGTAAAAGTTACAACACTGAAACCCCATTTAATTAATTACCCCAAAAGTCCACCGGCGGAACAAAATGTTGAGATGATTATCAGTCATTCAATAATTGCATTATTGCCATCAGAATCAGAAGTTAAGAGATATGTTCATCGTTGATTGTCATCATCGTCACCATCAACATTTATTTTTTATTTTATTTCAGATTTCAGCAATTGAATTGAATACACAATCGAATCCATCCATCCAAAATCCAAGTAATATGAAGCAGCATTAAAAAATTTCACAATTAAGAAAATATTACAATATTTGCATCTGAATAGAATCAAGCTGATTTGTGCTCTTCTTATTTTTAATGGAATTTCGTATGACAACCATTGCTATCACAATCAACCTAGCATCACTTGACAGCTAAAATGTACTAATTACCCAAAAGACATTATGATTTATGCTCTGTCTTTTATGAAAACTTGCTCAAACAACATGCCTGTCGCTTATTTAATAACTTTTTACTCACTAACTTCTGCGTTATTCTTCTACAGCAAAAACTAAGATTTTAAGAAAAACAGATTTTACGACTGCTGTACATCAGTCCATCTGCCCTTACTTTGCTAGTTGTACCAATCATAATTATTTAAAAAACCTTGTACAAGTTGTTTTTGTAAAATTTACTATAAACTTTTTTTTAAATTTTTAATCTTAGCAGAAAAAGATCCGACTAAAGTCAAAACTTACAATACGGTAAAAATTATATCCCAACCCAATAATTTTTCAACACAATTTCGACCATTTTTGTGTCCCTTTTATCTTACAAGTCCATTAGACATAAATTCAAATACTATCATTTGCTCATTGAAGCCATTGCAATTACCCATTGATTACTGTAAAAATCGTGATTCTTATTAGATTGACAACAACGGGTAAATAATATATTAATAATAATAAGACAAAAAGTTTTAACAATATTATGCACTAATAATGCTTGTATTCAAACATACACAAAAAGTAACAAATCCAAACTTTAAGCAACTTTAGGATACACCTGCCCATGCCTGTCCTATATTCAAAAATTATTATTACTATCATTCATTTTACATTTCAATTCAAAAATTCACCAGCCAGTACAAGTTACTGCTGACTGCATTTCATAGATACAAAATTGCATACAATGACCATAATTCAACATCACCGTTCTATATTTTATTGGTGTAGACAATTTTTTTCGAATAATTTACAACTTCCACCCACAGAGAAGCATCGTGTTAAAATTGTAAAACAATGAACAGCAAACCCACTCGAGGATAAATAAATCGTGAAGTTTGAAGATATTCTACTCCAAAAATGTGCGAAAAATCGTGTAAAACCCCAAGGGATAGGCAATTCACAATAATATAAAGTTAAATAAATTCCTATTATTATTTTTTATATTTCTAACAAATAAAACCAGAAGCAGAAGCAACTTGTCCTGTCAGCTTGAATTAAATTACATTTACCAAATACATACATTCAAAAAGTACCACAACCAGTGCACTGAATATTCTATAGAGATAGAAGTGATGATCATAATTATGACCTAAGCCAATGTTCAATCAATAATGGCAATTTGCAATAAAATTGAAGATGCCAACTACAAGTCAAACTCAAGGCAAATAGCATTATAGCTCTTGCTACTTTGTTCAAGTCTCTCAAACCTTAGTCAACAATATAAAAACCTAGTTAATAGTAAATTGCTCAATTTTCTTTAATTTAACTCGACCTGTTCTTTGCATTCAAACTTTGATTGTTGACAGAGAAGGCTGATACTAGGCAGGCATTCTGTTAATAAGCAAGAGGTGTTTTGTTGTCTATTAAGCTTATTCATCTATCAACAATGTAAACATTATTAACTTTATACAATACTACTACAAGATTATCTAACTTATTATTACTCTTGAGTTCAAATAATTTATTCTAGACACACACACTGCACTCCACGCAGATTAATTATTGACCCAGATGAACAGAACATTAATATTCATATTACAGAAGACACAACAGCCAGGGTTTATCATCATCATCCTTTTTGTTTCTTGGAACCACAAAGACAAAGCCTTACAGGGCAATTAATGATTTATATGATGAACGCTTAAAGCGTGCATGCACTGAATTATTTAATATCCCAGTACATTTTAGTACTACCCAAGCTTGACACCGGAACGCGTTTCTAATTATTCTTAGCTCTTGTAAATACCACGACCAATTACACCGGCTCGCCTCCTGCCATATACAATTCCACCCTCGGATTAATTACTTTTACGACCGACCGACCACTCTACCATTACTACAGCAAACAGCCATTAAACGCTAGAAATCACCTGAACTTCATTACTTAACTCACCTGACAAACATCCCGTAGTAATGACATTCTACACTGCATTGCGGAAGAGAGACCTACTTTACTTTGCTCTTTAATAGCCTTTGATATAATGCAATTAATTAATGCTGTGTAATGTTAATTCCTACCGACTGACATGAACCACCTCCGTTCAACTAAGTCAATAATCTTTCTGCATAACGCAGTATTATACAATTCTAACTGTCACAGTCAGAACAAAGAATACCGTCTTTTGTACACATATTAACCCGAAGCAAACTACAGCTAAATGTCGGATGTCAATTAGCCGTCTAACCTCTTCAACCTGTCATCATCCTAATAATTCAAAAATTACAGTCATTACACAAGAAACTCTACGGGAAATCAAACTACATCACAGTCAGACCTCGATTTCCTTACCATATTTAATTTCTCTTTAACTAATGCCATCAACAATTATTATCTGCCTGCAACAACGGGTGTGTATATTTTAAATTTTATAATGATGAGCATTCCTACTCATTAAAAATTAAAATGACATGCTGAACTAATAATATTCACTCATACTATGTAATAATACTAACACTAATATAATAAACATTATTTTAATTTATAATGTAATACAGATAGATACTTTTTTACACACACAATCGCATCATATCATAATCTTTTTTGACTAACCAGGGAGTCTCTTATTTGCTGCCGATGATGCGATGTCTCTGCTTTCTGTAGAAAGCGCATCATTAATGTGAGAAATAAAACGAAATGACTGATGATGGACGGATGATGGATAGTAGAAGTCTCCTAAGAAATGCAAATTTTCATAAATGAACTGACCATATGAATAATCCACCCATACCCACACAATATAACTTACAGAATATTATGTTCAACACTATAGATTTCTACTATCAAATATAATAATAAAACATAATAAACATTGTAAATGAGAAACTCCCAATTAGAAATGGTTGTCTTCATAATAAAAGTGTCTCTTCTCAGTTCTCATGTAACAAAAAACCTCTTGTTGTAAATTCATCTTATGCATACATGCAAATATTTATCTACCGGAAGATTATAAGTATAACCAATCTCAAGCCAAGTCAAGCTTTACCAACTGATCAAAGCTTTACTTGTTGATAATTTATTTACACTGTAAATATTAAATATCCTTAACGAACTACTAGAATTAATAATATTATTTAACCATTCTAACTTGCATTTTTGCAAACAAACATTTTAATCAACTCCCTGCCTGCAAAAAAATATTATTCATTTATGATAAGAAGCAGAAAGAGTCTCTTTGCCGTAGAACGATTTACCATTACCACATTTTGCACCTTAAGATGAGATGATTTATCTCAATTTAATTGTGCTGACTCAAACAAATGATCAGATCATTTCTCACGGCAAAGCACAGCATGTTACTTAAAAATGTAATATCTCTAGAATAGATTATTAACCATCGTAGAAAGTCAACTTACGTGCTTACATAGATACGTGCTGTAACAACATTGTAAAAAGTAATCTACTATCAACCAAAACCTCATTTTCAACCTGTATCTTTATCTGCACTAATTTCTTACAGCAGTTTTGTTGATTTACAAGACTACTACCTAATACCTAATAAACTAATAAATAAATTAGTGAAATAAATTTATAAATTAAATCTTTCAAGCTATCTCGAAGAGATTAGATCTAAAAGCATTTACTGCCTTTTACAACCGTGTCCATTCATTGCTTCTGCTATATTGTTTCATATTATTTTTTTACATTGTGTGTGTGCAGTAATTTTATTGAGTTCAAAACATAATCGAATCCAGTCTAGAAAACCCACTTGGCTTAAGATAGCTGGCTTTCATAGCTTTAGCTTTCATGAATAAATTGCATTATTATTGCTCAGCAAGATATGCTGAACACAGTCGCTTAATAGGTGAGTTAAACGATGGCCATTATTCATACTAGGTCCACTAATTGACATTAGTTGGCTGGCACTAAAAGTATTATTGTATTTGCTGGTTGTTGTAGGTTAATGAATAAATATATTATTATGACTTCAACAAACCGACAGAGCAATATTAAGATTAGTATACGGAAGAATACGAACCCACACACACACATACCATCATTCCTCTATCCCGTTGAAAGGTCAAGTTTGACTTTTTCAAAGGTATAGCGAGGCAGCACGACTGCAACTAAGAAAGCTATTAGCAATTTTAACTGTCACATAAATTATTTCTCTATTTTAAATGATAACAAGATATCATCTCATTATTATTATTACACACAAGTGTATGAGCACAGCTTGCGTAATGCTTTAAGATTTACATGGATTTTTTACGTAAATTGTCAAACTATTTTCATTACATACAGATGAAAATGAAAGAAAATATGTTTTAAAAATAAACTTTTTTAACAAGCATATCAGCTATAAAATCTCTCTTGTATAAACACCTTTTATCTATTTGTAATTTCTTCAATACGATAGCTTTCAAAAGGCAATTGATTTTGAAAAATACAATAAAAACAAACAATATACTTTTAATCAACCTTGAGTGGACATCCCTTCACACACTGATATAAGTCCTATGCGAATACGCAATACAGAATATATAGTTTATAGAAAATTATCTATCCCAAGAGCTCCAATCAATTTCAAAACTTTCATCTTGGCTTGGTGTCGTCGGAATCCTATTTAATGATAGAAACAATGCAAGAAAGTAAGTAAATAATACACCAAGAAACCAAGACTAATGAAACTATTCAACCGTATTCCATTACTTAAAATATCCAATAAATGTGTGTAGTATCAAATCAAGTCTCAAGTCTCTTAGTTTCTTATACTATTAACTGCTATTACAATGAATGTGAATGAATATATTATATGTATTTTTAAAAAATCCACAGTATAAATACACAATGGTAAGAAGTGATATAAAGGAAAAATTTAATTCTTAAACTGTACACAGATATCCCATGGCAGATATCAATTACAAAATTACAAGTAAGTAGATACCTAAATGCTTGCAAACATCTTTCGATTAACACTTTTATCCTCATAAAGAAAAGTATCAAACAAAATGATAGATCAGTCAGTAGCCAGGAGCAGTCATCCTTAATGAAACTGAAAGTTTTTCTTTTGATTTGACCGATGTCACCTTTCAAAAAAATAATCAGCGATAGTCAACAACAGTAGCTAGTGCATTATGGTTTAATTCCTGAATATTCTTCTATCATTTGTACCTTGAGGAGACTTGAGTTACTTATGTCTACTTTATTGTTTAAATTGTTTATTATGAAATCTTTATGAAAAACATAGTTTTTTATACTTTATTTACGTACTTTCTATTATTTTAAAAGTAGAAAAACAAATTATGCTAACAGCGCCTGCTTGCAAGACAAAAACTAAAGGAATCACACAATCACATTTGCTTTTATTTTTCCGTCAAGCGAGATTAGTGTCAGTATCATCGTCACCATCAATGTAATAAAGAATTAAAAACGAATTCCCCAAGCAGTACAAAATTCAAGATTAAGATTAAAAATGTCCATATAGTCAAATCATAATTCAAAAACAAAATTTTGTGAGAAAAACTTAAAAACCTCATTAACTTTCCCCTCCTTCTTTCATACAAATTTCTAAACTTTGCCTTGCAAAGAATTTAAATAACACAGTTCGGCCCTTTCATTCCTTTGTACAGTTAATGATAATAATAATGATACACTAAACTACACCTCCAATTCCAATCAAACTGCAAAAATTATTTTCAATAAGCAACTTACTTTACTAATATATTACTTCCATAAACTAAAGATAAGTAAACAAAGTTCGACCTACTATTAAAATTTTAATCAAATACGAACAATTCTAATTTTCTTCTTTTTCGTAGTATTATTATTGGTAGTAATAAATAACTGACTGTGATAAGCTAATATAATGACTGACAATGAAATACCTTGGAAAAATCCAATATCAATCTTCCTATTATTCAGTTTTTACTTGGCACGTACTTGTGTAAGTGTGAATGCATACCATCATGCCATATTTTTATTCAATTTCGAATATTATCTAGTCTGAATCAAAAATCAAAAAACTATGTCATTCTTGTATCACATATCACATCTATAACTTTACAAATACCTGCTGCCTTCATTTTACAAATCTGCCTTTCATCTTATCTCTTATCTTAATCGTTCATACAATAATTATCATGCTTACAAGAAGAAGTACACAAGTATTCTCTCTCGGAGGCATGAATCAGAAATTGGATTATCAAATCACGATCAGGTGAAAATCGATCAAGTGCCAAATCAAATGTGTTTATTACGATTTCTACATCCTACAGTCTACAGACAGCCGTCATTCTTCACTCGTCTCTCTCAGTGTGCAGCTTATTTATGAGAAATTTTAAAGTCGCATCGCATTGGACAGTTACAGTTGGGACTGCACGGCTGATGATGATGATGCATGCTCAACAAACCCAATATTTCTATTGGCTAATAAGTGATCAAGCTTAAATTACGATTAAATACTAAATTCTACCTAAGTACTAAATATTTCTATGTGATTCCTGTAATCTGTATACATTCCTAAAATTTCCCATATCATAATCATCATATCACACACATCATCTCTAACTCAGCATCAATGAATCTTTTCACAGATGACTTGCTGTCGGCTTTTTCAAAAGGTTCCAAGAAAAGGAATTTTGATATTCTTCTACAACAAGGCATTTTAAAATTTTCACTATCAAGAATAGGCCTTATTCCTTCTCAGATTTCATTCAAATTCTATCGTTCTATCTTAGATGGTAAGAATAAAAAATTTGTGAAAAGCTTTTTTATTTTATATGAAGTAATACAATTCAAACATACCGATAGAGTACTATTGTTCTTTGAAAAATTTTTAAAAATCCTTATTGAGCAATTTATGTAGCTCAAGTTATCATCATCATAATATCAAACCATATGCCTTCGTCCATCTCTTGTTTAAACAAAAATGCAATATTAATGCTATGCAAACTTATTGTTAGTCTTAGCATAAATTATTCCACTCCAAATCTGAGACAACATAAAAAATGTCCACAATACAAGTGCATACATAAAATAAATATTTATTTTATGAAGTCAGCAGAGGCAGACAATTTTGGTCCTCATGTACCGTGTGTGGCGTATTTGTTCTGTATTCTTACCTCTTTGTGCGTTATTGGTCATCTTAAAGTAAATTCATCGTGGTTCTACTTACCTAATCTCAAGTACTTTACTGACATATTTATACAAAAACTCATCTTACTTAAATCTCTTCCTTCTTTTATTCATGATTTAATGGCCAACTCATCCCTTCACAAATTCATGCATGTGGGAGAAAGATTTAGATCTACATATTCAATACTACTACTAGCTTTCCATAATAATAATGCTTGTAGACTTTTATTTCTGTAAAAGTATGTGTACAGTGTAAGTAATGCTGCATAAAAACCCCGTTTCCGTGCATTCATTTAAATAATAATAAGTCATGCATTATGATAATACTACTAACTCTTGTTCTAAGTAGTGACCATTTACTATGAATATGTGTGGCTCTGCACTTGCATCTTGCATGTACTACTAAACTACTAGACAAAAGAGGAATCAGTTTTATACTCATCTTCAGCTAAAAAAAACAACAGATGCAGTTGTCCAAGACAGCATGAAACAACAGCCTCCCGGGTCGACTGTACCCGATGTGATGCACTCTGCTGATACAACGATCTTAAAGAGACTGGACAATCAAGAAGATAAGTGGCTTCATACACGAAAATAATAAAAATAAAAATCCTCAAGTATTTCTGTGGCTTGGTTTGAAGGCTAGAACCCTTTTCATTCAATGAACTTAGCTTTTTGGCTTTTCTAATAGATAATAGCTAATTCTAGACTAGAATATTTAAAATCATCTTCTTGGGTCTGGGTGTGGCACATCCAACCCTCACCACCAGCATAGTATTATTATTATCAAGTGCCGTGTATCCTACAGCAGGTGGTATTACTACAAAGTACAAAGCTAATCTAAGTCCCTCTCTCTTTCCCTTATTCATTACAGTTTAACTTCAATCTCATTCAATTCTGATTTCAAACGAAACGTAACATGGTATAAAATAAAAGCTCTCGAAATTCAAGTAGGATATCAAAACCATCTAATATATACGGAACTGGATATTTCACCGTATTAAAAAATCTCTTTGGTTTCTCTTCCACACCTTTTACTTCTTTCTAAATTGCATATTTCTTGTAAAAGTCAACTAGAACCGAATTTATATTCTTACTCCCTTCTTTTATATTTCAAATCTTATTCGAATGCTCTCAATGTCATCACATAAATTCTAAATAGTTGGTAATATCATTCAAATACAATTGCGCCTAGTTAAGACCCACCCTTCAAAAACCATTTTCTAAACAAGGAGACCGAAAGGATAATAAAATTGTCTCTATATTACACACTCATGCACGCACCGTTCATTAAAAAAAAGTCCAATCAAATGTTCATAAGCATAATAAAAAGTAATAGTAAATCTTTCAAACTTGGTCATAAACATTTATAAAAATAGACAACTCTTGTGCAAATAGGGGTACAGTATTTGTAGTCGGTTTTTATTAGTAACGTAGTAAGTAGTATTAATTAGTACATCTATACAGCTAAAAGTCTTTCCTAGTATCTTAAATCTTAAGCCAATTTACATTGTACTATTATTACACTGGCCTAAATATGACCCAATCTCTTTAGGCGATCTCCCAATGAAAAAAATATGTCGGTTGGTATGCAATCTGAGCCAAAGTACGCCTTCTTTTTAATCAACTAAAATAAACCAAAGTTTTAACCACTAAAGCCAATATAAAGTAATAAAGTAATAATAATGACCACTTGTCACACTTAAAAAATAACACTTTTAGTAGCTTATTAATTTGAGTCTATTTGTTTTAGCACCAAGATACCGAACAGCGTTGACTGCTCTGGTGACATGCATTTTCTTTTTAATCTCGATGGACATAACTGTTGTTTTACGTCATCATACAAGTACCTAGTACTTAATTTGTGTTCATGTAAAGTAACCAGTGTCATACATCTCATCATTCCATATATGAAATGATAATTCCGATCATGTACAAACTATTCTTTCATTAACTTAAGCTTTTAAGTCTTATTAAGCCTCTGTCTGATTGAAGTCGTAGTAGGCTAAAACAATAGTGAAAAGTGTGACAAAAAATGAATCATAGATAATTTTTGGACTTCAACCCGTTGATGTTAATACTTTTATAGACACATGTATTTATTTGAGCGTACCTGTATTGTATTCTTGTATCCCATTCTATTCTCCTTTCTTTACTTGCATTCAAAGTTAAATTTTACAAATCATGCATCGCAT
>JAQGAA010001616.1:0-15027 GCA_034696425.1 Isotoma viridis | reverse complement strand
ACAAACACGGTTTAAATCAACTACACTTTAATATGCGCTTTGCTAGCAAATGCATTTTATTTAGTACAACATTTATCATTTCTTTGATTCTACTGTTCTATACTACCACTGGATTTTTCTCAAAAATGCCATTTTCGGGAATCTTTGGAAATTTTCAACACGATAGTTATTGGGACGCTTTCTTGTGCGACAACTTCTACTGTGATTGGAATTCATCAGCCTGTCAACTGTGAAATTTTAGTTTCATATTTGCACAAGGTCCTCCGGTAATAGTATTATTCTGCTCTTCAGTATTTTGTTTCCTTATTAATTACGACGTTCTTAAAGTATAATTATTTTCTTTCAATTTAGAATTTACAATTTAAATTAGTATACTTAAAGACTTACAAGTATTAAATAAAATAAGGCAAAAACGCGGTTCATTATTGTCTCAATTGATTGATTCAATAAATGGTCAACTTTTATGAATACAGCTTAAAAAATATATTAAGGTAACAAAAATTTTCTAAATGACAGTTTTTTACATAGCTCAAATTTTTATTACAGATTCAGCTAGTAGCTGAATTTATAAAAATAATGCTACCTACAATTACATTGATATGACTATTATTTTTAGGGTATAATTATTATTACAGCAGAAAAATTGCCCACTATAGGGTGGAATTCATCACTGAAATTATTTACATATACATGCAAAATTAATTACGACAAATGTTACTAAATCCACGGCCTAGTTTATTGTCACGTGGGAAGTTTGCAAGGGTAGCAAGCAGTTGGAAGTTTCGAAGGGTTGTTTTAAAACACGATTTATATAAGAGTGTTCCTTTTATCTAATATTTATATAGATGCATCACATCACATACACTACTGTTTGTTACTACCTGAACTTTAAAAGACACAGTAGTACGGACACCAGTTTACGACAGCTTTTATTTTGATACTCATTTCTAATACGTATCTAATAATCATCAAATACCGAAAATTGCTAACGAATGTTATTTTGCTACTTTCAGTGTAAGGACAAAATTCATTTTATGATTGTGCAAGACAGAGATGCACTCTGACATTCAAAAGTTAAAGTATCAAGTACCAAATCAAAAAATAAAATACATCGTGAGGAAAGACTACTAACTTCTTTCACTCCGATGATACTCGCATTCAAACATCATACTTCAAAAATGATTTCCAAAAATATTCAAGTAGTAACTGGCACTACAGAAATGGATTTTGGACTAAGTTTCAGGAACTTCTACCGTACACGTACTACAATACAAAGGGATAGTGCTGAAATTTATATTCGGGATACACAAAATTACTAATGAATGGATGCATATTAATAATTTATTAACTATAGAAATGAATCAATAAATAAATAAAGTATCTAGATAACTAGGCAGGATCTAAATTTTTCTATTGGGTGCTTTTGTGATAATAAACACACATGCGATTTCAATTCAATTAACTTTTAATCTACAAACTAGCAAACCATAAATGTATAAACAAAACCATTTACACGGGTAACATAAACCATATTTTGAGATTTTCCCAATACATATAAGTAGGTTTTTTATCTCTACAATTACAAAAAGAAATTTAAAACTTTAAACAATTGGTACTTCAAAAATCATTTTCACTACAACAACAGCATGAGGTGATGATAGTAAATAATTACTAAAAATTAACTTAAATTAAATAAACATTATGAAATACATATAAAACCAATATTATCATCTAAACTTCAAAAAAGGATAAATTGAATAATGCAAACATAAATTATAGTTATAGCTGTCCTAGTGCATAGAAATTTTAAAGCCATTGTAAACTCAGGTTCAAGATCCTTGTTTTTTTAAAAGAATAACAATTTAATAGAATGCTAACCCTCGCCTTTGCTTATTAGTTTAAGAAGATTAATTTTGTAATTTAGCCGTGGTTTTACTTAAAGCTAATTGATTGGCATTGGCATGGTATATTCAGCATTACATAATTTCTAAATATCTAAACCTTATAAAAATACATAAATCTATCCTCAAGCTATTGTATAGTATCAATCATGATCTGCAGTTTAAACAAGAAATAACGTTATCATAAAATATTTAGCATTTCCACAAAGTTGATACAGCCTTACCAATAGATTTTTTAGTGGTAGGATCTCTCCCCTTGTGCGAATTGCAAATTTACTAAATACCTGCTTTACTTATATTTGTTTAACTTTCATGTTTTTTTTGTAGGCTTTGGGTGTTACTAGGATTGTTTATAAAGTTCAAATTCACAGGTTCAATAACATTATAGTTTCAGAAAAAATGGCCAATTTAATGGCAACTTCAGTTTTTTTACACTATATCAGATCTTTTTACAAAGAGCTCATAATATTTTTGTATGTGATGAAGAGAAGTTGATCAATTTCGTTTCAATTCATAATTCTTAGCAATTTTGGCTAATTGTTTCGCTCTTGCTTGTACCTAGATTTTGAATACTTTTAGTCAAAAATGCATAAGGAAAATGAATTAAAACTTCAGTAATGAAAATCTCTCAAGGATTATATCATGAAACTCTTCTTAAATTTTGTACTTCTACATACTAGACTACAATCTATACTACACTAATTTCACTGCTGTTCCCTCGTTACATCTATTTCAATTTATTACTAGAAAAACAATGAGATTTTGGATTTTGAATGCTTCAAATTGATCTTGTCTAAAATATCCATTCTATTCAGACAAATGTAAAGAAGGATCAGCTCCTTTTTAATAACTTTATAAATAATAACAAGAAAATTAAGAAGAACACTTAGAGAAGAAAAATAATACAGCACCCTTAAAATTAAACAAGCTAGTATAAAACAAATTGTGTTTCTAGTTTGATGGCTTAGCCTTAGTTTATATCATTACTTCATACTTTTGCTGGTTGTTCTGGAGCCAGGACAATTAGAATTTTCTGCAAGAATTTAGTCATTCCACCTAAAATCCGAGTACAAGAAGGAATTAGTTAAATACAAATACTTAAAGGTTTTACTTTCATGCTTTTGAGAATAAGATTATAAAATTGTATCAGTCATGTATTTTAGAGTATTATGTAATTGTAACATTGTGACTAGATAGGATTTTTGACAAAAAAAAATTATTATTATCATTGTTCATTATGACCTCCATGTATACCTCAATCAAACTCCTGTCATCTTTAAAATGCGATAAACTAAATTTTGCATTTTATTTCAGCCCATACTACACGCTTTTGTCAACTAAAATGTAAAAAATGTGTGTTCTAAAAATTGGTTAGGCTTTGCAGTTGCAGTGTAAAAAATTATTGGGTTTTGTTTAAATTTGGAGTGCGTCGCTTTGTTTGCAAAATAATAACACGGACAGGAATGTATAATGAACTGAATGACTGACTGACAAAAGGAATAATTAACGTGTAAAGCGTTGAGCACCTTTAAGTTGGCCGCAGCACGATTAAAAGCTTTTGAAGGGTTCTCGTCATCGCCTCTGAAAACAAGGAACATCATTTTTCAAGCGATTTCATAATTTTAATCACCATTGACTTTATATGATGATACAAATAATATATAAGATTGCTAATACATAATCTAATACCACTTCTCAAAATAGATCCTTGGGGAATGAATACATTGTTAGTAAAAATTAGCCCATATAAAATATTCCTTGCTATATAAAAACCGAGTAGAAATTTTTACTTGGAAATGTTTGGACTTGAACTGAATAATAATGAAAAAATATATTCCCTCAGATTTGATTATATTTTGAGGAGTATAGTAATTTGTACTTATCGATATTCCAAACGCATAAAACAACTTTTAAGGCAAAGCTGTTATTAATCTGTTAATGCAAATGCAATGACATGCATAAACAGTTCATAGTGTCAAGATATACAAACTTTATAATGTTAACAAATTAGCGAAGATAAGCTTGGAAAAGGAAAATAAAAAATAAAATAAATAGAAAATAAAATAAATATTTAAGTCTTTTTCAAAATATATACTGGATCATTTGTGGTAAGCAAGCGAATAGCATCAAAACAGCCCCTGTGCCAGCAATGACTTCAGTTTAAAATGATGTCCTATGGCGAGCTGCTGGATTTGGATGATCCCGTTGATTCATTCAAGAGAAGCTGGACAGATTTCAAACCAGGGTTTTCCCTACTAGAAAGCTGTTGGAAAATAAATATTATTCACTACAAAGAGGGGAAGAAAACACAAGCAAAAAACCCTTCGACATAATGAAGGGCGTTAAGAGTCATATGGTGGGCAAATAGCGTACTTTTTCTCGTGAAATAACAGTCCCTAAAAGTCCTGTTGTTTCATCTGGAGTTGAAAGATGGCTATTTCCCCAAAGAGTTGAACAATTTACCATGGAAAATCCGGGTTCATCTAGTGTCCAGGAGTCAATTTCACTACGATTTTTCAGACCAGGGCGATCCACAATGCAATTTTGTGTCTTTGCAAAGTTTTTGTTCAAAATACCATTAGTAGTGTCTTTACTACGCTGTCTGTCCATTGGAGGTACGACAACAAAAAGCAATTGCAAAGTGTGCGTTAGGATTTCTAGCAAAGTTTAAAAGATTTATGCCTTGAGTTACTTTCGCTTATTAAAAAGAGCTTTTACTAAAACTTTATGATTAATCAAACGGTTATAAAAAGAAAGAGATAGAATAGAATAGAGATAATAGATATGACTGCTGTCGCACAAAGTGGAAAGCATATTTTTACTTTGCATTCTTTAAAAGCATTAGATTTCTACAATCCATGTATGAAATACGTCTAACATATGCATTCATACTTCCACACATAAAAACTACCCATAAGAAATTTCACGTTACCGAAACAATTCTTGACAACCCTTGGCTTATTCTTCCAAGCAATGAACAAGAAATAGACTGGAACTGCACTCAAGATTACAAGTAGTCCAATTCCTGAAAAAAAATTTATAAATTGACTTACAACTCAGCTAAATTAATTAAAAATAAAAATCATGGAGAGATTTTTATTTTCACGCATACCTGTAGTCACAGGATCAGCAAACATAGGTACGACTGTAATAATGATCGTTGCAATAATGTAGATAATGGGGAAGAACATGTTGACTTTAATCGGTCGTGGCAAATCGGGTTGTCTCCACCTTAGAACTGGGATGCAAACCACAGCCGCACCAATACTCAACTAATTGGAATGGACAACATGAATATTAAATTTCATTATTTCAAGTTTCATTTTCAGAGCAAAAACAAGGGTGAATAATTTATTTTAACTTTTTAGATATTCAAATCTATTAACTTACCCAAGTGGCGAACCCTACGTAGTTGATGAGTACCACAATATTGGAAGATGTAAGATACAAGAGAGACAGTAGAGCCTAGAATTCATTGGGGAAGAAAATATTATATGATATGGTTTCATTTTATTTGTAAACATTGTCAACTTAGTGGTTCAAGTCTTTACACGAAATACCAAATCCTTGTTAGTTTGTAACAAAGGTATGTAATTTAGAATGGAAAGTTTCTTTATGAAATCGGATATTTGTGCGTGTCTCTTATACAAAATTGTCTCTCATCGGACACAGAAATTAAAAAGTCTAATTTTCATGGTAGACACTTTATCCTCCGTTTCAACCCTCGAGTCTCTAACAAAATTAAACAGACATTCATGAACAGGACAATAAACTTTACTGCCTGTTCTGATATGTAATTTTTAAAGCTTTTTATACTCTCTAGGTTTTCAATAAAAATATAATTACAAGTCTAATTGATTAATTGCTAAAAGTTACAATTTCTTCAAAAAATATAAACATTCGAAGATAAACTTACCACAAACAATACAGCAGGGGCAGGTGTGGCTTTATCCGTTTGAATCATTGTAAGAACTTCTGGCATTTGGCCTTCCATTGCACCAGCATAAAAAAGTCTAAATAACAAGAATGTTCTTTATTCCAGGATAAGAAATTTTTTACAGTTTTTTTGATAAGTAATCATTTGTTTTAGTTTAGACGACATCAAAACTCATTTTTATCCAAGTAATTATCGCTCTTATACAATATTTCAGTTTAAAAGCTGCATTCTTTTAAAGTTTATCTTTAAAGTAAAAATAAAAACCTTTTTAATTTCTGAAATGTTTCAAATCTATCTTCAGATTCTTATGTAATACGTAATTACAGCACGAATAACTAATGTAAAGAAGAGATCCTTAATTTACCTAGAAGATGTCAACAAGATTCCATTAACAGCTCCGAAGGTGGACATTGCAACAGAAACCGGAATAATCCAAGCCATAGAACCATAAAGTCGTTGGGCGAATGACTGAAAATAAGGTTTTTTTGTCATAAAAACTTGTCTTTCATATAATCTCCAGAAGTAGTTAAATTTTTGTTATTTCTTCGTAGAGTGATAATAAGCATTGATTTAGCATCTCATCTCATAAAGCAAACAAAGCCACTTCTAAAAGTCGACTTACTTCAGCAACTGCTGTTGATGACAAAATCTCTGCAGGACTCAAGGTAGTGAAAAATGCCATGTTTGTTAAAACATATACAACCATCACAAGAATGCAAGAGATTCCAATAGCTCTTGGCATATCCCTTCAAATTAAACGGATATTTTTTTATTCCAAATAAAATACGTCAATCGACAGAAATCTTTCAATTTAACCATGATGAAATAATAAAAGGAAGCTTTACCTGACAGGGTCTTTCATCTCCTCCACGATGAAATTGAGATAGTTCCTACATTGAAAAAAATCAAGCATTGATGACACATCATTACAAGTTAATTCTATTGAGATTCTTCCATGACATGCAATAAACGTGTAAATTTGTAATACAACACTCTTCCTAATAATTGATTTCTTCCTTGGCGTTCATGTTTAAGCTTTATTACACTTGATGAATAAGACATAATTATCTTTATTTATTATCTAGGCTCAAGGTTCAAAGAAGCTTGTTGGAATCTTATTGTGATTATAATTCTGCTGGAATAGCAGTTCTCAAATTACTGCAAATGAATTCAATTGAGGCTCCAAGCGTTGTACAAAGGAAATAATAAAAATTGTTATGTCTCTAGTGTAATCATGACGTTAGCGATAATAATAATTATAGCTTTGGTGGATAAGCATCTTATTGCCCTTTGAACAAGTCACACTATCACAAACTACCCGCATGTCATTAAGATCAATTTGTTGGATTTGTATTTATACAATGGGTTTCTTAAGGCTACGAATTACCTACTTTACAAGCTGGTTTAAGATAAAATACTTTAGGATCAAATTGCAAGCTTCGTATCGCAAATCTGGTAATTTGACCGATGTTATCAGCTATATAAAATCGCCACTATCGGCATTCCCACGCTTTCCTGGTTCACATATAAGCAAGCGTGTGAATCAACACAAAAGTAACTTACCATCCATTGTACGCAAATAGACCAGAATAGAATGATAGTGCAATTTTTGTAGGATCTTCTTCACTCCCTTCCCATGTAAAGTGTTCGGTCTTACCTGTAACCGGAAATAACTCTTTTTTAATCTGTCCAAAGTTTATTTACGTTTACTTTCCTAAAATCAAATAACTTACCATGGTACAATTGAACGAATCCTGTCACGATGATCATAAACAATGCCAACAGCTTAGCATATGTAAACACATCTTGGATAGTAGTTGCCCACTTAACATTCCAGCAGTTCACAAACGTCAAAAAACCTATAGAATCAAATCCATACCTAATTAAACAAAATTGCATACACCAACACATTTCTTGAGTCATGAATAGCCCACGCGATTGGAGTAACAATTGGTTTTTTCATAAGTCAATTCAAACTATTCCCTATGAAACAATAGCAAAAATTTCATCATCTCTTTTCAAGGAAACCCGGATTGCCGGATTTGACAACCTATTTGCTTTTGGCTAAATCCGAACAAACTCTTTCCTCCTGATCTGCTCTACTGCGAATACTACGAATGCAATGGATGGTAATGATCATATGATGATGATGATGATGATAAGAGAGATAAGCTTTCTTTCATGAGTTTTGTAATGACGAAATTCAGGGGCGGGTGACGGAATCAAGTTGGATTAAAGCCAAAAGAAACATTTTTTTAACGGAATAAATCAATAAAGTCGAAAATGCAAGTTCACCGAACTGAAATCCACGCTCGCTTTTTCCTATGAAAATGCGTAGGAGAAAGAAGAGTAAATTTTTAAATAAAAAATGCATCTCGATTAGTGCATGCTAGAAATTGCACATGCTGTGAAGATTTTAGTCAAAGTAATAATATATTATTATCTCGTGTAAACGCATAGTGGGATCCCACACAGGGAATTCATGCATCTGAATGCATCGCAATTCTTATAATACATAGACGAATGCATAACCCAAATTATTTGTATTTTTAAAATATTTCTGCATACATTTCATCAAAATACTGGAATAAATCAAACCCATGTGTTTATATAACATTTGATCTCATTAGTTAAAAATGATTGTATTTTTTAACCAGTTGTCAGTCATGAAATGCCTCGTTTGTAAAAAAGTGTGAGTTTGATAAACCATCATCAGTATCCAGTGTGGAAATGAGATTCGCATGAATAAAAATCAAGTACTATCTATTTATTCAAGTCTTCTGTTTTCCACTAACTCAAATGAACTGAAGCTCGAACTTAATAAGCATTTTTCCCTTATCCCTCTAATTCCTTTGAATCAATTAATCAATGAAAATAATGAATGCGGTCATATTATGATAAAAATTTATGATCCATTTCAAAACTCAAACCTTATCCACAGTAATAAAATAACAAATAGCGTCTAATAATAATACTGAATAAAATATCTGCTTAGCATTTAACCTCATTGTCCTAAATATGCATCCAACCCCCCTCCCCCTTCATTTTCATTCAAAATAAATAATGACCAACTAAAAAAACTTATATACTATGAGGTTATTTCCATTTCCTACAACTTTAAATTTAATTGTTTTCGGTCCATTAAAAGACATCAAATCCTATCACCTCTCCATTTAAATGCACTCCTGTCACGTAATCTTTCCTTTTTACATAATAATGCTAACCTCATTACTGCAGGTAATGATTCTTGCCACAAAATGTGTGGTAATCTAAATAATTGGTCAGTTCATTCCAGAGAGCAATTATAATACAAATATTTGAAGTGCAGTTGTAAAGCTATTTTAATTTAAATCCTTCTGGACCATTGCATTTACACTAGATTAGATGTGCTCTCTCATATTTACATCAAGCTGCGCTTAGCATTGTACTCACAATTATTATCAGTACCAGTGTTTTGTAACATGTAAATAGTAATAACAAAATAATTAACACTACTCCAGGTATTTTTTACCTTTTATACCTCTTCTATAGGCTTTTTAGATTTTAAAATATATATAAAGTTGAAACTTGCCATTCAATGCACAAGAAGTGATAAATATAACAGAAATAACAAATGCTAAATGCATTCCTCTTCAGTAAGGTCTGAGGGTTTTTTATTGAATGGTTGTGTGTATGGCTGTGACTCTGAACTATTTTTTTTGTATTTCTCCAAAGCTGTAACCCTAATCCTTAAACCAAAGTTCCTGTTCCGTCTTTAAAGCTACGCCTGTATTAACGCCTTTGAGCACTGGATCATCAACTTCGTGCTTAAATTAAAATTACGTATTATCTCTGTATCTCTTTGCACCAGACCTAATAATATTAGGATTATCTTGTCTGTATCTGAGGCAGATGTGATAGTAAAATGCATACTGAATAGAACTTTCGGGTAGGTAAACGCCTCTTGCCTCTGGACAACAGTCTCTCTTTTTCTGTGCTCGTTTGTTACACAATATGTTCCAATATTTGTTCCATTTTTACCGGATATGAGTAAACAATGTAAATTATGCAAATACAAGAAGTAATAACCACCATTGCCATCACCATAATTTAAAATATATTAAAGGTAATTGACTTGCATTTGAATACATTTAAGTATTTAGGAATAAATTCATTTTTAATTTTATCTATCTCCAAGAAAACAAAGAAAGACGAATAGCTTTTTCATTCTTGTTCAACTTTATTGTTACTTTTTGGTAATTTCTTTATAAACCATTTTCCAGTCTACTCACGAATTCACGAACACCTTTTATTACCATGAGACTTGTCAAATTTTAACACTTTCTGTTAACTTTTTAATGCTCTTATCTTTTTCTTGAATTAAGCCTAAATTAAA
This sequence comes from Isotoma viridis, assembly GCA_034696425.1. Lineage (NCBI taxonomy): Eukaryota > Metazoa > Arthropoda > Collembola > Entomobryomorpha > Isotomidae > Isotoma > Isotoma viridis. The sequence goes on along the minus strand of JAQGAA010001616.1, from coordinate 4,814 downwards.
TTTTCCCTTTTAGCGATAGCATAAAACAAGTGTCAGTACAAGTTTTATTAAACACCTTGGGGGGGAATGTTTCACCTTAGACTGAGTATCATTTGCACTATACAAATTTGAATTACCATATATTCATTTTTATTCGTTTTTTCTTTAAAAAATTATAGCGTTAAACCCTCGTTTGAATACCGTTAATCCCTTACTTGAGTCATAATCTTTGTAAAATCTAGAAATACGCAATTACTTATCATATTCATCTTTAGTAAAAGTACTACGAATATAATTACTAGTTCAAAAAAAATTTTACGCCTACAATGAAATTATTGCAATGCACTATAATGAAATGGCGATGAGTTTCACCTGCCTCAGGTAATTTAAGAGTTTACGAAACTTTGATCAAAATCACCTCCGAGAGCTTTTATGGAAATAGTGTAACCGGAATGCAAAAAAAAACATTTAAAAATCCAGGTGTGTGTATTGATTCCAAAGGATATTTATGCCCTGCCTTTCTATCTGGCTCTCTGACAATTGGCACGACGGCCATAAATTCACCAATATAAAATCGCAAACTTAAATTGTTGCACACCTTAAATATTAAAACCACTATAAACCTAACTCCCCCCAATATCTTTCATTGAAATCTAGACAAACGATTTTTTAATAGGATTATTCCAATACATAAAGACTGTTAGCTCTCTCCATATACATATATACAAATTGACAGGGTTCAAACCAAATATAAAACACACCCTCTCTCTCTCTTGTTGTATAGCATAATGCATTCATGATTTTGATTAGATATTCCATTCTAGATTTTTTTGACTTGGTAACTCTCTGTCTGTAACTGTTTGTGTACAGCTCATAAAACAACTAGAGATTCGATGAAGATAATAATGATGAGTTGATGAGAGTGAAAATTCTCTAGCTGAAAATAATGATGACCCTGCCTGACCGTGTGCAATAATTCTTCTATTCAATGTCCAGTTTAACTCATCTCTTGGCTGTCTGGTTAGTTTATTATTCGTGGAGAGAAAAGTATTACGTGAAGAGAATAGATAGATGTTTATCTGGTAATGAACACTAAATTGCTATCTATTTAATGCCGGCATCATTTTCTATTTTCATCACATCATCTAAGTATAATAATATATACTGACTTTGAGTACATGAGTGAGTGAATCAAAAACATCGTTATTCATCTTTCAGTAGACATAATTCGACTGATTTCAACCCTGGATTCGTCTTCTATTTGAATTAATTTATCTTTTAATATTTAGATTATTTTTAGCTTTACCCTTGCTTAGATCAATTGGAGACTAAGCGGTTCAAAATTTACAAAGACCAGACTCACATTTTTTTGTGTGAGATTAAACATTATTATTTTTTTAAGTGGACCAAGAATCAATAAACTTGAAAGAAAAAAAACAGTTCTGCTATAAAATTGAATTCGTCTTATTGTAGACTATTTGAGTATTTGTAACTCTTCTTTTTTATATTATGTACCTAAAAATTAAGGTTGTTATGTAAGCTGGTGACTTTTATCAATGCACCGCTACGGTTCACTACGGTTTGGAGATAAAATAAATCACGGGATAAAGAAAGATAAATAATGAAGTTGAAGTGGTAAATAATTAGGTATTATGTACAAAAAAATTGGGTGTCATGCCGGTTTGGCTTTTTCCTAGCAGTGATACTGATGATCCAAATTGTAAGTGCGTAATTCTCAAAAGTGTTTGGGTTTTAAATCATATTTTGTACTTAAATCTAAAGTACATTTTCTTTAAATGGAATTTTCTTTATTTCTGTTTAGAGATCAATTCTGGAATTTTACAATTTACAAGACACTTTTTAAAGGAAAGCCCGGAACTAAAATCCTGTGACATTTAAAAAAAAATGCCATTACAATCAGTAAAATTTAGGCGTTAACTGTTTTATAGTACAAAATGAATTCTTAATATTTACTCTTCCCTTCAAACTAATGCATAGATTGTTATAAATATTTTGTTTACTCCCGAGTCACGAACACGAATGTTATTGTACTACGACTTTAACCAATTTAAAAATTTGGTCCCTGATGAACTTAATATTAATAACTGTCAATTTTACATGAATAAAATGTTTGATTGATGGCCTTATGCTGCCTTAATAACCTAAATGTGCAGAAGAACTTACCAATATTGCGAATTAAAAATACTTTAAGCTCCAGGCAAGGCATGACTACTATAATATTATAATATGACATATGACATAAAATAAATGTTTACTTACAAATGACCACAGCTGCCAAAAGCCGTATGGATTCATCCGGAGGATTGCAATCAGGGAAGAAAGGTTTCAAGATATAAGTTGAGAATGTGAGTGCAACAATTGCTTGTGAACATGGCCGAACAATCATACACTCAACCCAAAGACGAATGAATGCCAAGAAAGGACCAAATGTGACCATAATGTAGGCATAATCTGCTCCACTTTTGGTTATCATACATCCCAGCTCAGCATAGCAGTAGGCACCCACTAAGGAGAATATCCCTGACGCGGTCCATACAACAAGGGCAAGGTTTGGACTTCCAGTATTCATAAGAACCCCAGTTGGGGCTACAAAGATTCCAGAACCAATAATACTTCCAACAATCACAGTGATTCCATTCAACAGGGTCATTTGGGCCTTGAGCCCTACAGTTTCCCCTTTCTTCTCTTCAGAGTCAGGGACCTCTGAGTACTTTGTCACTTGCTTCGGGTCCGGCATTTTGATAATGACTTTGTAAAACTATTTCCTTTCACAACCTTCTTGAAGTTTTATTATTCCTTAAGGACCCAAGGGTACAGAAGACTGACTGGCGCCTACAATCTGATGAGTACACAGTACACACACCTTCAATTAATTCGGTTTTTTAGAGGCAAAGTGAGACAAGGAGGCTCAGGTAAGAATCTTTGCCCTTCTCTCTTAAGGCAATTATAGAATAAAAATCTTACCTTCTCAAAAGCCGGCTTTTCAATTTCCACCAACAACTTTAGTTAGTAAAATTATGTATTTGGTGACACATCCGAATAATCCTTTTCTACTATCAAACTTTTACAGGGAACGAGAAGTTATCACATTCTCACTTCACACTCAAATCCAAAACATTTGTAAATTTCTTGGAAAATTGAAACTAAAATAGTACAAGTCGGTTTCAGTTATAAAATACAATGTTGTATCAAGTTCATATATCCGAAATTATAGCTAACACTAAAAGTAAAAATCTTTTCCGGATTTTAGAGACTGCACGTGGTACCGTTGACGAGGATTGCAAATGCTACAGAAGAGATCATCTCTGTTATCAGACCAGCGTCTAACTGAATGTTGAGTCTTTCCGACCCGTATGTCCAAGTATAGCTGGATCTCACCACAAAACTACTACTACCACCACCACCACTAACTAGTTAACATAACTTGACTGCATTTACTATGTGTCCTGCCTCTTCGAGTAATGTTCTGATGATGTTGCGTTGCTTGGATTCAGTCAAGTCTTAGTTTTGTTGTGGAGTTGTGGAGGAACACTATACCACAACTACTGTTTTCCAAGCATCTTTGAATCTTTTGGGTATCTGCAATTTATGTTCATGTGTCAGATTGAAACTTTTAACGCTGCTTAAACACAATTAAGAATGTAAGGTGCCAATTTCTCTGTGTAATGCAAAAACTGTAACATGCATGGATTTATTAACCTAACACCATTGTCTCAATCCTCTCATATCTGTTTGTCAGACCTGGTCATATGCATTCTCTTTTTACTCCCTTACTAAACTAGACATGTTTGCAATATGGCATTAAATATTACATGGAAATTAAAACCGAAACGGAAATACACTACCCAGTACTCGAGTACTTGCTAAAATACTATCTCATGTATTAATTTCGCAGGCCAGACTTATGTTATAACTATTCCCAACATTTGAAGTTATATCAACTACCCTTTGCATCTAGAAAGATAAAGACGTCGCATTTTCTCTGTATTCTTATCTTTGAAGAACAATTAAGGTGATTAAATGAAACGAGATACTGAATAAATGCATATTATTATGTCATGTCTACGTAATTGTCCTTTTCACTTCCTTGTTCTAAATCGACTGATGAAAGATGCTCAGATCAGATGACAATTATTATCTTTCTCGTTAAAATTTGGTAAATGAACACAGCTGCAGCTGCAGCTTATCATATTTTATGGACAAATGTTAATGATTCAGAAATATAAGAGACGTAATTAACAAACTGTAACTTAATCTAACGATAAGTGTGATAAATATTAAAATATTTTCCTTCCTGTTCAATTTTTTGGATTTTACGGATAACAAAAAAAAACAAGATAATAACTCAAGTATTATTTGTATTAGGAGAAAGCCAGCTAATTTTTGTCCAATTTCACATAGATATATTTATTTACCAGACTAACATTGGATTGAGTTACACAACTAACCCTTTCACATAAATATATAATAGAGCACAAAAGAAAACATCTCTTGGGTAGGGTGGGTAAGCTGGTAGTAGAAGAGAGAGACACGGTTTGTTGACTAATACTGACCAAATAGTCCGAATTTTTGCCCAATTATGGAGAAAGAAAAATAGAATAGTGAAAGTAATTTGACTTACACTCTGTTATAGATCTTGGTAATTGGAATAAATGTAATAAATAATGATGTGAGGAAACAGAAGAACTAATTTGTCTTGTTTGTTCAGAATGATTCAACACGGAAGAAAAATGAAACGAAGATGATCCAGAAAAGAGTGACTTCCCTACATATCCCGAAAACTCCGATTCCCGATTTTCGGATATAACTACTAT
>JAQGAA010001615.1:0-15032 GCA_034696425.1 Isotoma viridis | reverse complement strand
ATATAGAGGCTTCTCGAAATAAATGAAAAAAGGTCTCCCATAAAGTTGTTGATTTTAAAATTGAAACGGAACAGTTTTAATTCTTCCAAGTTTTTGTATTACGTCAATTATGGTTTTATCTCATTTTTTTTTCAAAAACATCAATTATATCTAGTGTAACGCTCCAGACCGTCCAGCCCTTCGGGCCGTCCGGCCTGGGTACGCGTACCCACCTGTACCCACCGTTGGTACGGGCCTGCTTAATGATACGACTTGTTTTCACTACAAACACAAATACGTAAACCTACTACCTATCAATCCTCCTGTCTTATACCTGCAAATGAGATTATAATCCATTACTTTTTGCCCTATCTCAACAAATCCATACAGCTTCCTCGATAATAACAAAACCCCAAATTTGTCAAAAGCCTCTCTTGTATGTATTCCATGATGCATGCATGCAATTACATTCGTAGCAACTCTATAATGCTCACTAGACCGAATGGACACAATTGTAATTTTGTAACAAATACAAAGAAAAGGTGAGACGTTTGATGCTTCAGAAATCTTCAGAGAATAAATATCCTGGATTCTTAGAAAGTACAGTAGAGCATCAACATAATTCATGTTAGACTTTCCAACTAATTTTGAATAGAAGAAACCCTATGTTATATCAATGTGCTTTCATCCCTCTTTCTTCAGTCATTACTTCTGCATGCGTGCGTATTGTTCAAATGTTTGCTTTCTCCTTAATAAAATAATTTTATTTCTCTGCACTACAAATAATTGAATGTACACACATCATACAACCATGCACAACTACCATTACCCATCTACTTGTTACTATAATTGAATTGGAATGCACACGACTGAAAAGTCGATGTGTAACATCTAATGTACATTGCATTGTAGAATGATACATTATTTTATTTTACTTCGGGTTTGTATATTCTAAAGAAGGGGACAGTATATAACCCCTGCGACCACCTTTCACTACTAACTCTCAGAATTCCTTGCTGAGTGATCCATATAGTTGATTGAAGTAATTTCCTAATGAACTTTCACCACTACTGGTACACTATTGACTGAGTCTTTATGAGAGTTACCAGGTTTTAGGTGAAAGAGTGAGGTGAATAGAAACACAGAAAGAGACTGTGCGTAGGTATTAAGTGAGTGAGTGTCTATATAGTCCCCTTCTTTCACAAGAATGTATTAGAATCTTTTCGTCACACAAGGAAAGAGACAAATTTCTGTGGACTTTGAGTGAAAGGCGGTTAGGACGTTAATGTATGAGGGGGAGGGATTGGAACTTTTGGAAGGGAGAGAAGAATAATTGGTGAACTTTGTTTGCATCAATTATTTATAGTGAATCTATTCACCTAGTAGGTAAGGCTAAAGGACTTGACATCATATTTTGGCCGAGAGTTAATTTCCTTATGTACTACGTGCTATATGCTTGGAGCAAATTTGACATTGATGCCAATTTTGGAAAATGCCACTACTCGCGTTGATGCAACTGAAGAAATTATTTTACATACGAGTTTTATATTATCAATAACCAATTTTAATTATTTATTTGATATTATTCCTTACTTAAAGGTTAATCAAAGTTAGGTAAACATTAAAATTACAGAATTATCAAGATAACTAATCACTTTTACAGAGCTATTAGTAAACTGCTGGTGTAATAAATCATACAACTGATAAATAATCCTTTAAAGCTTTTCTTCAAAAGTCTCACAGGCACAGCAGCTATTCCAATAGGTTTAACTGACTTGAAAAGTCTCCTTTCAAACTTATTTCTTGGAAGTTGGCTCATATATTCAAGATATTCCTTGGACTTTTCATACACATTCACAGCTTCAGGGATAACAGTAACAAGAAACAGAAATATTCCACAGGACGTAAGAGGCATGAATACAAAAATTGGCATTCCTATGTCATCGTAAAGCTTAACAGTAGCATAGTTACATACAACCATTAACACAACTCCGCAAGATATTAAGTTTGAGGCCACATATGAGCAAAAGTAACGATTCGCATAATCCAGCCATAACCTTACTTTGGTATAGTTTCGAAAATTATCACGTAGTATTGTTGATCTTAATTGCACCCGTTTGGATCGAGTATCCCATTTTGCCATATTTCCAATTTGCATGTTTCTTAATTGGTTACTAAAACTGTTGGCCGCATTCAAGGCGATTAGCGAGTTTATAAATACAAAGCCAAGGGATTTAGCCAATTCGGCGCCACTGATCCACATTAGTAGAAAACGAATGGAAAGTGAAATAGGGGACGTTTGTGAACTGAAGAAACGTACAAAAGCAAATAGAATATCCAAATCTGCACTTATACAGTAGGCACATGTTAGTGGATAAGAAATAGCAATTATGACCAGAAGGAACTTAGCGCATATAAGTATTGTATTAGTGTTTCTATGAGCTGGAGTATTATTATCCAGTTGCTTCAAACCATACAGTAGACGGTATTCTAATCAACATTAAAAACAATTTAATAATTATTTAATGTAAGTACTGATTTTAACGCCTTTATGACTTACCATCAATGCTTTTTTGAAGAGGTTTTATTTCATTGAGAATCTGGTGACTTTCTTTAATGGAGAAACTTAGAATAAAAGATGTTGAAACAGAACCAATCAATGCAGTCATAAAAAATATCAAGATGATCACTTCAAGTACGGTTGTAGTATGTACTGAATAGAACTGCAGACTTAATCTCGAAAAACATACCAAAATATTTAACACAAGGAATAGAAACTGGCATTTTAATAAAAAATTACGAAATGGTGTCAGTCGGAGTAACACGAGTTTTTGATTTTTTGCATCGACTCGGCAGGGAAGTATTGTAATCTTTCTAAATATTTTGAAATAGAGATCGTCAATTTCCCACATTTCCTGACTTGCCATCCTATCAGATTTTATGTGGAAAGAGTTCGGAACAGGGTTGCTGAGGAAAGTAATAAAAAATAGTTCTCTCCCAGCTATTACTGTATATTTAAAACTACATATTTTAGTTTTTTATTTTTTTTTCCACCCGACAGTATTTTTAATTAGTTCAAGGCTTACCAATCTCTAAAAGGTATTAACTCAAAATACGTAACATTATACATAAAAAAATACTGTAGTTGTATAAGCAGCCAGTGAGGTGCACTAAGGTCATCGAGATCTTGGTGCTTTCTAGTTTATTTTTAAAACAGAGCCCAAATTTCAAGAATATGATGCATTCATTTGCTGGAGTTTTCCAAATCGATTGCAATGGTTTATAAGTAGTTATAAAGCGTTTTGTATGTTGTAGTTGTTAATTTTGATTTGAAAGTCTTTTATTGCAAATTATGGGTCTTTTCGGACATCAATATATATATATATAAGACCAAATGAGTGCCACTTATGAGTTTTTATTACTGTTAACCTTAAAAATTATAGGGTAATTAAATAATTCCCCAATTTGTCTTTTAAGAATTGCATCGAATAACAATTGATAAGGCTAAACGGTTGATTGCAAATTAGAGCTCGTAAATATAAAAATAATTGTGTGGTTTTATTGAAATAGTTATTCTTTTATTATTGTCATATAATCATCCCTTTTTATCATTTTACCTGCTTTTACATCCATACATCCATGTAATTAAACCATTTAGTAACGATACCTCTTTGTCATCTTACCTAAATAACCCATCCCCTATTGTCCTCTTACCTAAATAACCCATCCCCTATCGTCCTCTTACCTCCATATCCTCATCCCTTTTTATCCCTTACCTCTTTATCCTCATCCCTCTTCCTCCTATACTTCCTTATCCTTATCCTATTCCTGTACCTTTTTGTCCTCATCCCTCTTTGTCCTTTACCTCTTTATCCGTCCCTCTTCGTCTTATACCTTTTTATCCGTCCCTTCATGCCCGGGAATCAAAATATGCACATCTTCAGTTAACATATTGTTATTATCATGTATGGAAAAAGCCAATTTATCTTTTATCATAGTATTGACAATATCACATTCAAATATTTTTAACATTAGGAGAAAAAGTCCAGCCAACAAATTATCTTTGGAACTTTGATTTAGACGATTTTCAAAAATGGTCTTGTACATTACAAGTCTACAAATTATAAAACCGTTACACATCCTTTTGGTTTAAAGCTTTTTGGTCTACTCCATCAGATACCATGGTTGGGACTGTATTCAAGCAAAAATTTGACGATTCTTAGACATGATCAAATGTATGAAGGTTTTTAAGTTCCCTGGGAAGTTAATTACAAAATTATTTGAGAATTTTTGAACCCACTCAGAAACTAAAACTAGGTTATCGGGAAATTGGTTCAACCTACGCGCTGTGTGTACCGTGTACCAATAGTACCAAATCAAAAGTCCATTTTCCTTATACTCATAAGAATTCTTCGGACCTGATGCATTAAATGTTATACCGAGATTATCAAATTCCGATGGAAAATAAAGCACAACACACATCCCATGATAAGGATTACGGAAGAACCAATTTATTTACCAAAAGGTTCAATACATCGAATAGGATACAAACATTGAGAACCGACATCGAAATTTTTTTTCCACCTATAGCTTATCTTGTACTAAAGAGCAGTCTGGCTTATAAAAAGCTCCAGAGAGAGGTCCGAGTGAGGTCAGAGAGATATCTTACTTTTAGGAATATTCAATTCTATATACAAACAATTACTTTACTTTAATTATAAACCTTTTTAGTAGTAGTAATTAGTCATAAATCCATATAAATAAAATTAATACAGAAAATTTGTCGAATTATTGAGATACATCATGCAATGAATTTTGAAACTTACAGTGTAAACATTTTATACTATTTCGATTTCTCTAATTAATCCTAAAGAGTTACTTCTTTTTAAATCAGCACACAATCTTCTTCTTATATTTGGTATTAGTTTAAATTATACGTTATTATGCTATATTATGACAATACTATATATTATATTCATATCGTAATAATAATAAGTTTAATATATATCTATTGGTGGTTTACACAACTTTGGGTTTTTTTGAGACGGACTAGCTGTTACAAACATTTATTACAAAAAATTGAAAAAAAATGTTAAATTAAAAGAATGTAAGTTACACCAAAAAAAGTTCTAAAAAACCTTAACGTCTAATTCGAGTACCATTTTCAGTTAAAGCTGGAGGATCCATAGCTGTATGAAGAGAAATCGTCACGTTGCAATTGAGACTGACAGCTGGGTAAAAAACTCCGTACAGACTGGTGAAAGCGACTGGACCCTGTGGGAAAATCAGATAAAAACAAATGAAAAAATGGCAGTGTGATGGGAAAATATGGAGCTTAAAGTAGACAGCATATTTCACTTGGTTGTTAGTAGAATATTTTTTTTATTTGTGTTCTTAATTTTGACTTCCTTCTTTATAAGTTGAAGGTTTTCCTTTCTAAAAGAGTTATTATTTTATTTCCATACAAAAATAAATAGGAAATTGCCACTTACTTGTTGTTCTTCATTGACATAAAATGTAATCTGGCGACTATCCAAATCCAAAAGTATTCCGACAGTTGAACCAGGGCCGATTCCCCCGTCAGTTCGACAAGAGTGTACTCCACAGTGGATGAACCACGAGCGTTGGTGATCTACGTACATTCCCCAGCCTTTATCATCTTTTCCTGTAGGGAGAAAGGTTTAAAGGGTTGTAAAATATTGTGACATTTAAGACAAATAACTACAAAATTATAATATGTATTATGCTTTAATCTAACTTTTGATTAAGTAAATTAGCTTTAACGAGTTAACTGCGCATTTATGGCTTGGGTCATGACACAGGCATTCTTTTCTAACCCTGAAGACTAAAGGGTATTTGAGTTTTGGTTTCAAAAAGAAAAAAGCTAATTCCTTGAAAAAAGATAGTTCTACTCGATAATTTACAAAATAGCAGTGCAGGTAAAAATGATGCAATTATTTTACCTACTGAATAACATAACAGAATAATGACTTTATTTACATCAATAAACGTTGTAATTATTAACGATAAACCCAAGAGCAAAAAAAGCTAGCAAATTATTCCGTCAAGTTTTGTTATTATCTAATTACACAAACCGAAAATGACAAATAAGACTAACCATTAGTGATATTGGTTAGCTTTCATAACGTTGAAATGGTTGTTAGTTATTATTACAACCAATACGGTAAATAAAATATGTCATAAACTCACTTCTCTACTCCGCTTGTCTGCACAAAGATTGCTAACTAATAAAAACCATACTGTCATTTTTTGTCACAAAAAATTTTCCAAAGCTGGCACATATTCAGGAAACACTCTCAAGAATCCAAACCCATATATACCCAAGTCGCGAAGTCATCTCGTAGCGTAAAGATATTTCATGAATGTGAAAGTAATATAATGACATGACATGCTTCATGGACAAATAACCTAGAAATAAAACTTTTTTTTCTTCTTTGAGCCTTGAGAGTAAAGTCCTGACACAAACTACACATACACATATCGAATAAGAGCAATGAACTTACCCAACATCTCATCTTTGGCAACATCAATTCGGGCAACTCCGAAAGAAGGATCTGCACTAGCATCATACTTATCGATGGTGAACTCCCAATAATGAACCCCACGAGCAAAACCAACGCTTCCAAGGATCACACGAGGTTCATATGAGTCAGTGGTAGCAGTTGTATTTTCATTCAAAAGTCGGACACCATGTGCAATCAGACTTGGATCGAATGTAAACCATGCGACTAGAAGAAAAAACCATTAATAACAATATTGTACATTAGTATTTTTGAATTTGTGTCTGATATACTGGACTCTCACACACACACGACATGCTACATGCATGCGTACACACACACATTTATATTAAAATAAATGGCTTTCATATAAATCCATTATCTATTGAGAGCAAAATAATTGCTGAATTTCTTTATGAACAACTTTTATTTCGTGTCTGATTTCAAGATAATCGTAAGTAAGCCGTTTTAGAGGATTTGTTAATTGCAGAGGGTTGGAAGGGGAATCAGATTCCGTGGTTTTAGTAGGTTGACCCTAGGCATACATAAAATTCTTCGGTGATTTATTTGACCAACTGGATCAAGTATAATATAGGTATAGAATGTGAAAAGTGTTAACACAGGTAGTAGTGGGGGTAGTCTGACTGTGTTTGCTTGCTTGCTAAACAATTAGGGCCAGGTGTTAGGAAATTTCGGGTAGAGTGTGTATCTTATTATTAGGCAGTAGCAAAGGGCAAGTATAACTACCTTATTTATAACACAAATAGTTTCCCCATTTACTCTAGATAATGGTACTATTACTACTGCTACCAGATTGTACTAAAAAATAGATCGAAATAAAGATTAATGAAAGTATAAACTGCATTTTCTTTTCAGTGCCACTACTACTGATCAAATGGTTAAATCCCCTTTTTTGTCGTTACCCTTTACTTAAAGATTTAGTATAAAAAATACACAGACCCAAAAACTCCAAAACCATTTACAAGGAAATACGGTAATAGCCTGCCGAAAGGTTTTCTACTCGATTAAAAAATCAACTCCCGTAATCACTTTATTCACCCATAAAGTCTTAGGATAAGCCATAAAGTGTCAAGTTACGAATTTTTTGTCCTATGTGTTACCACTATAACGTATAAGATGGGCAAAGACGCTTATTGCTTGCTATACATTGTGTTCTTAAGTAAGTAGCAAAGTCTAAACTGATACTAGAGTGGTAGTTATTATAGACAGAAAAGTGTAATGGTTATAGTTTTGGCAAGGATGAATGCATTTCGCATTTCACATTATGTATGCAAAATAGGGACGGGAGGAAACTTAGGGTACATAATGGCATCTTCCTGTTTGCAAAAAGGTCGTTTTGGTTAGATAGACTGAGTTATGTCATTGCACTTTTAGATTCAAGTCGTTAAATTAAATTTTTCACGGGGGGATTTAAAGCTTTAGTAAACTCTCTTTATATTTATAAGCCTACTGCATGAACACTTGGAATATTCTCGGCCCTTTGTATAAGCTTTATGTGCACTTTGTTAAGAAATTTTTGCAATTCATTTTGTACTAAACTCTAAACTTCTATCAAAATCACTTTTTAAATACTTGAAAACCATAAAGTTACATTTAGTAGGTTGCATAATGCACGCAAAGTACTGTATAGGGGCTTTAAATGAAAACATTAATTTTTAAAACTTATTGATTTTCTTCTATTGCAAATAACACTATATGGTTCAAGGGATAAAGTTTTTGCGGAAAAGTTTTCCAAATAGCCAATATTAACATTAACACTATAAAAGTTGAAGAGTCACCCTTAAAAAACATGACACGATCAACACATCGCCTATAGATCACTAGAATTGTAACATAAAAACAGGAAACAAAAGTTACCTTCAGCTGTCTGCAAACTGATGGTATCGGAGTATCCACCCTCACCAGTGCTATTAAAAGCCCGGACGCGTGCATTGTACAGGGAGTTGAAATGAAGTCCGTCTACCGTGCAGATTGTCTCTTTCCCACAGTACACTTCCTGTAGAGGGTCACATCCAATCAAACAAAAGGTTTCAATTAAATCAGCCCAGTCATTATTACCTCGTTTGTTGAGTTCATCTCCACCCAAACACCAATAATATATATAAATAGACCATCAGTACCAGTAAGTGAGTTTAGTCTGGACAATGAGACCAAAACCAGACGAACACAAACCACTTGAAACTGCACGACGACAGATAGCTTTCACGGAAATGATATCTTCCGGGCACACATGTGTGTCCTTTCCTGATTACTATAATGCTCATCCAAAAAGTTGAGCTTTTTCGCTTTTCAGATAAGTTTTAACTTTTTAGAAAAGATTTCTGGAACAAATACTGGGCACTTGGGTAAGCTAGCTTGTTATTTCGTTAGCTTGTAGACTTATTGTTAGTGTGTATGATTTGATGATGACTTGCTAAAGTTCCCATATATAAACCCACCCGGTTGGGTAATCGAGCTTAAGTTCTTAGTAACTTTGCTAAGCTAAGCTTGAGTTTGTGAAGGATGAAATTGCTAAAGAATGAAGTGTTTGGTGGGTCTCTGCCCTACATGGCTTTTCTGAAGAATATTATTCTACGCTCAAGAAAGCCAAATTTCTGCAACTTCTCAAAAATCTTGCTAACCCAGTTTACTTACTGATGGTCGTAGTATAGTGGTACTACATGACATAATGAAAAATGCAAAAGTTACAGTCTCATGTCAGATTATGATTGATTGCACAAAAATGTATGAAGTCAAAAGAACCAAATGTGCATGCTGGTTGTATGGAAACTTAACTAACACGTTATACTTTGTAAGTCAAAGGCACACACAAGGGCTTCAGACTGAATTCTATGCCCCCAGACCTTTTGTAAACGAGACTGCTTGGATGCCAATCTATCGGTGTAAAATTTTTCTCCTTTGAGAATATTTTTGTACTTGAGTAAGGTCCCAGACTGTAATTAATATTTGAATAAAATTATTCCATCAGGAAATTAAACAACGATTTTTCTAATAAATTGGAATATTGAAGCATACAGGAATTTATATACTTAAATAAATATTCTAGGAAAAAGATTATTGCTTCTGCGAAGAAAAATTGTTCAGAAATCGCTAGCTTATTGCAGAAATATTTGTTTGCCCAATGTGTTTTTGAATTTCAAATGGTATTAACGAATATAGAATTTTATCGAGCGTTTATAAAACGTAAAACACTGTTGACTGTAAACAAATCTATTCAGCATATTGAATTACTTTATAAACTTGAGAATTGATATGAAATAACATGAAGTCATAATATTAAATAATATTAAATAAATCGGAAGCTCTTGAAAGTAAGTCTCTAGAGGAATTTGTATCCTCGTATCAGACAAATTTAATTTGCATATTTCAGTTAGTTCAGCCTTGCAGACAAAATCAGTATCAGTATCACATAATCTAAATCAAAACATGGTACTCAAGTACTCAACAACTCAAGTACAAATAAACCACCAAGTGAAACCACTTTTGCCATTGCCAGCTTCTACTACTACAAGCAACCACCCGCACCTACCAAAGCTTTCGGATCAAATCTGGTCTGTAGCGCGGTGTTGATACTGTAAAAGAGTAAAACATCTAGTATATAAAAGTACACCAGTTCTCAGTGTCATGTACAGAACAGATCATCCAAAATCTGAAATCCGGGTTGTTCAGCCACACTTTGTTGCCTTTGGCTATTTGCGATAAAGTAACTAAAAGTAGCATCCAAATTCAATCTCAAGTAAACTTCATTTCAGCTTGAAGGAGTCTTGTCTCGTATTTTGTAAATATTTTCATGATACTTTCTCCCATGCGTGAGCACAAGGGTTAGTAGATGGTATAGTCTGGGTATATAAGGGGAAATGCTGCCCTTAGGACGTATGAGTTTATATAGATCTTTCAATGTATGTGTAATGTAGCAAGATCAGAAGAATTTTTGAGTAAAAAAAAGAGGAAAAAAACTGGAAAGTAAAGGGTTTGCTGAGTTTGTTGGGTTGGGTTTGAGCTGGTTGGTGAAATGATTGTGAAAGTTAGATGCGAGATGAGTCCTTTTCTAACTATTCACTTGAAATTCAAGTGGACGAATCAGTAGGGATTAGATGTTTTCTTCAACAGTGGTGAAATTTCAGGGCCGTAGAAGTACAAACCTAAATTAGATGTCAGTTAGGGTTTTAACTTAAGAACTAAATTCTAATCAACTTTTAAGCTCAACTTGCTGAATGTGTTTAAAAAATGTAGACAAAAAAGGTACAGTCATTTTGAAAACAAAGGGGAAAAGACACAAATGACAAAAAAGTTGTTGTTTTTTACACTGTTTTCTCCCACTCTCATCTCATAAACCTGTTTCAGCAAACATTCTGTATTTTCACGCCCATCTGCATTTTATCCCCATTAAGGTTTTATCCAGACTGATGACTCTCTTGGAGCAAAACGACGTACGGAAATTGATGACAAATTGAGAAAGTGCCCACACAGGAAGAGAAAGGAACCTTTATATATTTTGTGACACATATCTTCGTGTGACCGGGTGCAATATTATTAGACTCACATGCTTTGTATGGGGCTTTCACTGTGTCTTTGTTATAAAAACCAAGTTCACAATTACCTACTACTGCGTAAGCTCGTGTGTGTACTTACATCAGAGAATAAATTGTTACAAAGAAAGTCTAAGAAAGTGGTTGGCCTGCTGGTAGTAGTTGTAATACATTGGGGAAAGAAAAAGTACGACAAAGAACAAGAAAAAATGGACAGTGTCCGTGTCAGGGTGATGAATAGACAAAAATCAAGATTCACACCAGGCGGAAATATCTTAGGAAGGAAGACCCTGACTGGTTTTTTTGAGAAATTCTTTCTCATTTTCACTACACAAGTAAACTAAAGAAACGATACGAAATCCTTTCAACAAGATAATATTGGTTTTTACTGTGGTGTGTTTTATCTTGCAGGATGACTTGGGTGGGTGGTCAGTGTCAGGGTCGATGCGGGTATTTTTTCAGTCTTTTAGTACAAATGAACTAGTAGTTTGTAATGGGATACAACAGAAGGACGCTTGAAAAAACTTATCGATGAGTTCATATAATAAATTGGAAGTAATTTATCTCCTTCTAGTGGTTTGGCTAGACTGGTTTGGTCTCATGTGTTGAAATTTGAGCGAATTTTATAAAGTTTGTCTTTGAAATATTTAAATTTCTTACCCTGAAAGCTCCACCAGCTCCGTCGTCAAGTTCTAAAACGTAACCTTCAACAAATGAGGTTTGTGGGGGCTGCCATGCAATGGTAACACTATTATTTTCAGCACTGCATTCTTCTGGAATGATGATTACCGGTCCTGGGGCTATAAATTATAAATTTAAATTTTGTATTTAAATTAATGTTTAGTTTGTTTTAAATTTTATTTGCAAATGATAATAAAAAATCTTTAAAACAAAAACAATTTTTTTACATTAAAGTAAAATTTTGAAACTATCCAGCTCCAAACTTTTAATTTTAACTGGAGTAGAATTTGTGAAAGTAAGAGTGGAGTGAATATTTATATGCATTTATCGGACTGCTTGTAGCCAGAAGCAGTGACACTTTGTAAATTCAAAGGACTAAAGAGTATTCGCGATAAGGGATAAATGAATTTGCAAAATTTACTTAAATTTGATAAACAGCATAGACAAGCCTCTTAATGAAGGCTTTTGCATTTCATTTAGATTCAAGTAGACCAAATTTAATGACAAGTACTTAATATCTTAACCACACAAAGATCTTAGGTCAGCGCATTCATATATGACTCATAAGAAAATCAAGAAAGACACAAAAAGACCAAACTAATTCCAAAGATAAGTAATGTCGTCACAGCAAGTGTTATGGTTTGTTCCTCCATAAGTAACAATAAAAGATCTAATTTTAAATTCATAAAGCCATCAACACCAAACGACTTGGTTTTGTTACTTTAGCTCTTTCTTTAAACAAGTTCCAAACCATATTTGTCCCACAAGGACAACAAATCTAGTTTTCTACTTCGGTTTTAGAACATTCTTAGACAACTAAGACAAAAGATCTCTTCTGTCTTTCAAACTCTCTCCCTACATACACTACTTTTGTCCATCTCCTCATTCTTGAAACGAAAAGTCAAGTCCAACTTGAAATCAAGTCAAAAACTCTTTCGTCAAGAGAAAGAGAGAGAACGTCGGTTTTATTCTCAACTTTTGGCCTCTCAACAACTACGAATTCTAAAGCTTTAGAACTAGCAAACTAAAAGCATTCCGTGGCTTATACATTGCTCAAAGTACAAAAACCTATTTTCGACTTTGGTCTCTCTCAACAAGCCATATAGCCAAGGAGGACTCAGATCAGAGAGATGCTCTTGGTCGACTAAAATATCTGCTTATGGTTGATGGTTCTATGGTCGCGAGTCTTAAGGGAAATAAACTCTTTTGTTCGTGTCCTGTCAGAAGACCCTTTCTAGTGCTTTCTCCAGCTACTACTACTGCTACTACCACAACAGAAGGACTTCCAAGTTTCTAACTATCTGTTCCTATATCTACTATATGCTTTTAACTATACATTATAGAAGACTACATATGATATATAATTTTTAGTGAATTTCTATATACCCATAAGGGAAGGCATATGAGGAAAGATTCAGAATATACGGAAGGAAATTGACTACACGTTTGTAAAGTACGATGTAAGCAAGGCATTTTACTTCGTTTGTACAACTTCACACGGGAAAATTGCTCCTTTTGTTCCGACTTAAAATGAGAATTTAGAAGTGAAGAGTGGCAAAATACCCACTACTACACTTCTACCTACTGAACTGACTCTTATTTTTGGTATAAAAGCTTTAGCAGTTGCATTTGTCATGAGGGATTTGGCTAAATTTTGCAAAAACTTTTGTGTATTGAATGAAGCACAATAAAATAAATAAAGTAGGCTAATCGAGTTTTCAAAGTTGTTGTCACTTTTTATTCTTGACTTGCTTGTGTTTACTTACGTGTGCTTTCATCTTCTTACATAGGGAAGTTTTCTAAAAAAAACTTATTTCATCATTCATGACTATACACAACGGATGAAATATGGAGATAGGGACTCTCAATAGTACATGTTAATATTAACTGTGTTGACTTGACTGTGTTCGAATGTTCATTTTTTTGCAATTTCTTCAGTACAAACATTATTACTTATACTTACTACCAGTAGTGGTAGTTAAAGCATTCCTCATATATTTTCCAAGTCGTTCAAGATCAATGAAACATGGTGACATGCTCTTAAAATAAATGTGTCATAAATTTTCCACGCTTCAAAGTTTACACGAAATTTATTGCAAGACATGAAACAAATTGGTCTTGAGATTTGCACAGGAAAAAGTTTAACATTGTTAAGGAAATAAGCAAAAAAAAATGGGTTTCTTTTCAAGTAGAAAAGTTTTCTTATTGAGATTTTGATTTAAAGAAATATTGACGGCGTGTACATTGTCACTACTATTATATGCAAAAGGATGATATATTTATTTTGTCACATTTTGTTATGAAATGTGTAAAAGTAATAGGAATATTGGGGAGACTGAAAGCAAGTGTTGGAATGGCAGGAATATAATAATAAAAGTGATTGTAGTGATTTGGACAGGCAGTAGCGTTACTTCTATAGTGGCAGATCACGTCTATTCATTCTACTTTTGGATGACAAAGGCAATCCATAAATTATGCAAATGAGATCAAAAGACAGTTGAGTCTGGGTGGATCTTCTTAAGAGAGAAAAGTACTTTTATTGTTAGTCTGTTTGATAAGCTATGACTGGCTGGAGTAGTGACTGCAGGAATATAAAATGTTATATAAGGAACTCCCCCTGATTCTCCATGGGATCATTAATCTATTATCTTTTGACAAGGGAAGATTGTGAATTATTCAATTAAGGATGAGACAGTTTAGACTAACTAAGTATTACGGCTAAGCGTGTGTAAGTAGTAAAAGTAGAAGTGATAGGGTATTCAGGGTATAGTATTGATAAAGCAACAGGGTGTTCATGTTTGAAGTTGTAATGATGGTTATAGTTATTATAATAATAATGATTTTAATGGAAATAGTTATGTTAGTCAGGGAGTTTTATGGTAATGCTAATTATTTCTATAAAGTGCATTGGCCTATTGTCTTTCTATAGCCATTGTATTTAAAGATCCTAAAATGGTATAGGCATTCATGTAGTTTAGAAGTTGGACTACGGAATGTTCCTAAAAATGCGAAACATAGTTTGTAATACAAAGGATAATTTTTAACAGCATTTACAAAGTGAATGAGTTTTTAAAAAATTGGGTTAAAAAATTGATGCAAAAACTTTTTGGTTTGTAAATCAAAGAGTAAACTTTTTTTTAAATTAAAAAAAAAAATATTAAACTTTATAGAAGTATTTCATTACGTTTTACATTGCCCGTTAAGGGTTACAGTCAGGTCAAACAAAAAGGAAGGGCTCAACGGGGATTTGAACCCCGGACCACTCACACCCAAAGCGAGTATCATACCCCTAGACCATTGA
>JAQGAA010001614.1:0-15033 GCA_034696425.1 Isotoma viridis | reverse complement strand
TGTATTTATTCTCTCACTTCCCACCCAACACGGTGGCAATATTTTAGACTCTTCCTTTGAAGTTGTTGCAATTAACAGATTGGGATGAACAGTCGATTCGAAAAGTTAAAGGAATTAAAGGAAATGCAATATGCTGTGCAGTTGTGTGCATTTATTAGGGAATTGATGATGTGATAATGATGAAAATGACATTTGTAACGGATTAGGATTTTTCATAGTAATGTGACTTTACGTGTTGATGTAATTAATATGATAATCTTTTTAATTACGGTTGTGCTTACCACGTGATGTTAAAAATTAATAAAGATATTTTTTCCAGACTTTAATTACTTTTCATTTACATAATTTTTGTATTGGCAGGAAACACGTTGCCCCAACATTTTTGCAATTTTATTTTACAATATAGCCTTCGCTTTGGATGTGAGTAGTCTACCGTATTTCTAAAAATAAAAGCCCTCAAGAAATTCGTTTTCCTGATGTAATTAGCAATTTAATTTGTTAGAATGATTTGAGTCAAACTATTCACCGAAAGTCATATTTCCATACAAAATTAGTTGAAACTAAACAGATTTTTGGCTTCTAATGAGCTGATTATAAAGCTTAATTATGTTAGTGGGCTTTTTGCGTGCAATTGCAATATTAATGGTTTAGCAAATAGTAGTTTTGATACAAAAGGATTTTTTGTGAGACTTTTTTTGTACTGAAACACGCTCATTCGTTTACTTTACTTTTTATGAAAATTAAAAATTACATACTTTTTCAAAGAATCTGTGTAACAATTAGCCAAAGTGATTTGCAATTAAGTCTCTTACAAAATGGATAAGTTATCCCATATTTCTGTAAATTCCCATCTATATATAAACATGAAACAAATATATATGTAATAAAAATCTTGAACGTTCAAGTTCATTAGACATATAAAATTGCAAGAATGCATTATGCATCTACTTCTCAATATACAAGTTTCACAAATTTAATTTTATACAGTATCCATACAAATATAACAATTATATGCTAAATCATCGAACAAATCACCAAAATAAAATATCATCTGCAAACCAGCAGCTTCTCCGAATAGTTTAAGATTTCCAGGTTGAATAAAATAGATTATTCTCATATCAAAACATCCTTCAAACTTCCCAAGAATTTAATCTACGTAGGATTATGGAATATGATATGAATGATAATTTGGCCATGACGTAAAAACAATGTTTTGGTTGACCACCTAATAGTACAACCTGAGGCGAAACAGTGCATCTGCCAACATTAACTTTAATGAAGCAAGACAAAAGGTATAATAACTTCCATTCATACTCGTTTGAATTTGACAGACAATATAGTTTCAATTAAGACTATCACAAAAGTCTCAAGGTAAGTCATTTTTTACAATCTACCTGAGATTTACATAAAATTAAAATCACTACAAAGCTTCTAACTTTCATCATGAATATACAAAATGTAATGGGCCAAGAAGGAGGAAAAGTAAGAATGATTCATAATTTTCACAGAATCCTCACAATGTCAAATATCTGCGTGTAGAATAAACAAGAATAACAACCCAAGGTATTATTTTATTAAGTAAAAACAGGCCACACTCTCCACAACTGCTTTATTGTATTTTCTTAAATAATGCAATCTTTCAGTGCCAATTGAATTGCAATCAGTTCATGCTAAACAAAATTTATTCAATAATTGGATGAGTCAGTTAAATAAATACAAGTCCAAATTCTCCGGACTTGGACTGGCCCACTAGGTAGTAAAAAATCCTTAACCATTCATAAAAATTGTGTTTACTTAAAAATGGACACAGGAAGGGTGACCACTTCACAAGAAAAACTCATGCTGTCAAAAATGTAATAAAGAGATGTGTGACATTAAATGAAAAGTAATTACTCTTAGCATTTCTAACAACAACCTAATAACAAATTCACCATTTTTAGTTGAGCTTGCTAGTAAATGCAGTATAGAAATTAGACCAAAAAATGTATAAGTCAAACAGTTCCGAGAACTTTTTACAATCTGACTACACATCTATCTATACATACATGCATCTGTATTAAATTTTTATCCTCTGTCACATATAATTGTCAGTGTCAGTGATATTTTTCATCCAGATCTGTATTTTTTCCACACTGACAACCAATTCTGAATCAAGTGAGTCAAGTGTTTTAAATGTGAACAATTATTAATATTCATTAACATTTATTGGCAACAAGCACATGACATCACATATAGTGTTCATGTATCTTTAGATATACTTTATACTCCTTTAGTTAATAGTGGCTAAGGATTAAGAGTAAAGGTCATCTATATTAATCTTCACTCTGTACGGTAGATTAGTACTTGCGTTAATGCCTTGACATCAGTTGCTCGTAGGTTATCTACATCTCCTTTTTTAGAATAAACCTTCAGGAAAATACTAATTAAATCCTTATACTAATTTAAATGGTTATGCTGTGGAGTATTTTGAACAGGATATAGACTATGTAGACTAGGATTAAATAAACCTTTTATTTTTTTTATATGTATGCATGCATTTATTTGTGGCTTTTTGCACTTAACTAAAGAAGATTATAATATTTACTCCAGTTAAAACCTCTCTGAATAACTCTTTTATCATTGTAAAAATCTATATTGACTCAAAGTAAAGGTTTTAGCATACAATAAATTTATAATAACAGCTTGACACAGAAATTATAAAGTTGAGACTGTGTGAAACTTTATTGTTTACTTTCTTTCCTTACCGGCATAATAAGTAAGTGGCTTATGTTATCTTTAAGTAGATACACCACTCGTCTTAGTTGTAAGTATTTAATATTCATATCTGTTTGACAGATTTCAATAGAAAAAGGATCAACAAATAAAAGCTTTTTTTAGTCTAGCTGACTGAAAATCATTTGTAGTAGTAGACGTACTGTTATTGTGGTCCTTCTACTTAATTTTTAATAGGCTTGGTCAACAATTTCTTTGAATTGGATATGTTATAGTTGATGAGTACATAGTACATATTATTGTTCTCCGTCTTCTTGATCTTTTACGTGTTTTTTAAGACATGTAATAATAATATAACAAGGAATAATAAAGTAAGGAGATAAATATTAATACTTGAAAGAGAAATGTATTACAAATTGTGTTGTAAGTCTTAAGAAGGCTCAAATAGTTTCATAACGTATAAAGGTGGATTCAATTCTTGTTTTCATCTTCAGATATCATTGAGGGGTTGATCAAGCATCATCGTTGTTTGATTATTGAGCTTGGCTTGAGAAGAAAAGTATTTAATAAAAAAAGCTATAATACTTTTCAGTTATACCTATATAATATAATATAAAAAACATATTTAATATTTAAAAGTTGCATAATATAAACTAAACTTATTTCTTGGCTGTGGTGTGTATTTTTTAGTTTAGATATTATTAGTAATATTGCACAATGAGAGGAATAAGTGAAGGGTGCCGGTTACAGCAGGGTTTCCTGCTGATATTTGTATTGGGATTGGTACTAAAGTCTACTTCAGCTGCCCCCAATAATTTTAAAACGAAAGTGTCAAGTGGAGAGGAAGTGTTAGTTGTTACTACAGATGCATCTGAAACTAGTGCAGAAGAATCTACTCTAAAGGATGTATCAGGAGAATCATGGGAAGGTGGTAGTATTATTAGTAATGATGTGGATGATAAAGGTCGGAAGTATACGATCAAGCCTAAAACTGAAGCACCTTATAAGGTTAGCATTAGTTTCTGAGAAAGAAATGTTATATGGATATGATTTAATGAATGTTTGGATTAATGATATTAAGAATGTATTAATTTAATGGAATAGAGTGTGAAACCGGAAATTTATTCATTTCGGATTCAATCCGATATCAAGTACCGGTATAGTAGAACGCTTGTTACATCCAGAGTCGTTAATAGAGATTTGAGGAAAGCACAAGAAGTCACTTTCCGAGTGGTTTTACCTGAGACTGCTTTCATTTCCAAGTTTTTGATGTAAGTTTACATGGTTTTTGGTTTAATATTACCAGAATGTACTTTTAATTTTTTATCATGTTACGAATTGAATTTTCTTTTACCAGGGAAATTGATGGGAAAACATATGAAGCCTATGTAAAGGAAAAAGAAGAAGCGAAGAGGGTGTATAATGAGGCACAAAGTCAAGGGCAGACTGCTGGTCTTGTGGAATTGAGGTAGGCTTATTTGTTTAAACTCTATTAACATTTAACTTGAAAAGCTGGAGTTTTATTAGCTAAAATTTTTGATGGATTGGCATAATCCAAAATTGCATAATATATTGAAGAATTATAGCAATAAAGACAATGCGTTATGTTTTTTATATAATTATCAGGCGCCAGCTTTTTTTAGTATTTTTTTTTCAATTGCCAGTAATTTACAATTTTTAACCCAAGAAAGCTGGTTTTCCACAAAAAACTAACTTCTGGCATAAATTCAAGCTGAGTATGTTGATTTTAATTTCAAGAAAAGTTAAGTGGTTACTTAGCTTATTCCGAATCTAAAACCAGCTTCGGGTTGGATGCATTAAAATAAAAATTATACTTGTGATCAATCAGGTTTATGTGAGGATAGTGGGGAAAATAATGAAAAGCTATTCAATGACGTTTGCAAAATTAATTATGTAATATTAAGCAATCATCTATTTGCATTATTGGATTTCCCAGTTTAAAATGTAAGTAACAGATTATGAAGCATTTTTGAAGTCATTAATTGTATTCAGCATCATAATTCATGACAACCACTCTGTCCTTTTTATATAATTATCAGGCGCCAGCTTTTTTTAGTATTTTTTTTTCAATTGCCAGTAATTTACAATTTTTAACCCAAGAAAGCTGGTTTTCCACAAAAAACTAACTTCTGGCATAAATTCAAGCTGAGTATGTTGATTTTAATTTCAAGAAAAGTTAAGTGGTTACTTAGCTTATTCCGAATCTAAAACCAGCTTCGGGTTGGATGCATTAAAATAAAAATTATACTTGTGATCAATCAGGTTTATGTGAGGATAGTGGGGAAAATAATGAAAAGCTATTCAATGACGTTTGCAAAATTAATTATGTAATATTAAGCAATCATCTATTTGCATTATTGGATTTCCCAGTTTAAAATGTAAGTAACAGATTATGAAGCATTTTTGAAGTCATTAATTGTATTCAGCATCATAATTCATGACAACCACTCTGTCCTTACTTTACTTGGAAAAATAGGAGCAAGCAGGTCGCCTGATTATTTAAAAATATATTGTAACAATTAAACCAGTATTCATTTCTAAGAATTGGTTTTTAGTACATCTTTCATGTTGATGAGGGTTGGGCTACTTGTTTATATTCATTGTCAAAGACAACACTTAAGATAACAATTAATGACGTATTTTAATACTTTATGTAATTCACAGCACTCGAAATTCTAACATCTTTAATGTCAACGTGAACATCAAACCTCAGGCTAAAGTGACGTTTAATTTGACTTATGAAGAACTTCTCACCCGAAGACTTGGACGATATGAACAAACAATCAATATTAGCCCTGAGCAGGTTAGATTTAATGCAACGGCTACAGCCAATTTGATTTAACTTTAATTTACTTAAAATTAAGAGGAATGTCTTAATATATGTGTGTTACATTTATTCAGATTACTTCTGTGAAAGACTTCCAAATTGTAGTGAATATTGCAGAATCCCAGAACCTTACTCAATTGCGGGTACCAAGTCTCCGAAATGATGTGGAAACCGTGGAAGATGCTGAAGGCAGTATGTTCCTTATTCAATATTAGATTTCTTACTTTTACAGGAATTGTTAGGCTGAGTTTTATCATCATTACATATATTCTTAAATGGATTTTAGACAACAATGATGCCATTATTGTGCGACCTGCTGGAAACCGAGCTAACATTACTTGGAGACCAAGTGTTAAAGACCAAGAAGGCTTGTCTCAGCAAGGACTTAGTGGAAAGTTTGTTGTTCAGTATGATGTAGATAGGGAATCTAACTCTGGAGAAGTTTTGGTATGGCTTCTATTGAAAAATATATTCCTTCGTTTATTAAAAAAATCTAGCAAGAATATATTTCTTTAACGAATAATGTTTAATTTTATAATGATTAGGTAATGGAAGGATTTTTTGTCCATTTCTTCGCACCAGAGAAATTACAACCTCTTCGAAAGCACGTAGTGTTCATTTTAGACATTTCAGGAAGCATGTGGGGAAGGAAAATGGACCAACTTAAAGATTCACAGAAAAGGATCTTAAATGATTTGTCCCCAGATGATTTCTTTAATATCATTACCTTCTCCAGTGATGTTCTTGTAAGCAAAATAATTTCTCATTTTATTTTTTTTAAATCAGAGAGTAAATTCACTCATCAATATGGAACTTTTAGCTGTGGTCTCCACTTGATCCTATTCAATCAACCCAACCCAACAACTATTGGTCTTCTCAAAGGATTCCCGGAAACCTCAACGACCCCAAAAGACAACAACCATTCCCAGCCACGAAAGAAAATATTGAAAAAGCCAAAGAATTTATCGATTCCCTTGTAGCTAACGGTGGTACAAATATTCACGACTCGATAATCACAGCAATTAATCTTACTTCAGCAATCAAAGATGCTCGAGATGGAATCATAAGGAATCCTTCAGACGATAATCAATACGAACCTTTGCCTACGGCCCTTCCATTAGAAGATGCTACGACTACTACTCTTCCAGAGGCTGGAAATACAGAAAGTCCCTCATCAGAGACCACTCCCTCGACATTTGATAAAACTGTATTGCCAAAGAATGTGGAATCACTTATCATTTTCCTCACAGACGGTGAGCCAACCGTTGGTATTACTGACCCCCCTTATATTCAAAAACTGATCCAGGCTGCAAACCGTAACTTAACGATCCCAATCTTCTCTCTTGGATTTGGAGAAGGGGCAGATTTCCCATTCCTTCGTAAACTTTCTCTTCAAAATTACGGATTCGGACGAAAAATTTATGAAGCTTCTGATGCTGCTTTGCAACTTAAAGGCTTTTACAACGAAATCGCTTCCCCTCTACTTTCTAATGTCATTTTCAATTATACTTCTCCCGAGTACAATGTAACCGATTTGACCATTACCAGTTTCCCAACCGTTTTCGGTGGAACTGAAATAGCCGTTGCAGGAAGGTTAACGCCTGTTGACCCTGAAAGTGAAGAATTTGTTACTGAACAGGCTACGGAGATTTTGAATGATGAAGTAACTACTACACAAGGTGACCTTATGACTGGGGAGCCATTAACTAATTATGTAACTGAACAAAGCAGTGATTCTATTCCTGAAGCAGTCGTATTTGACGATTCTGGAGCTACGGCAAAAGACTATGTTGAAAAAGATCTTGTAGTTGCTGACAAACAGTACCTTGATGTCTCAATCATTGGTTCAGGTCGAGGAGGCATTATTGATTTCGATTCGCCAACAATATTTTGCAGACCTATTCCATGGGGAATCCCAAGTCCTTATCCACCTAGACCAACACCTCCTCCCAGTGAAGAAGAACAATTTTTAGAGAGACTTTGGGCTTATCTTACAATTCAACAATTGATTGAAAAGGATTTGAAAGAAGGAGATGCTTCTACTAATGAAATTCCAGATGAAGATAATGACGCATCTTCTATTAATCCTATTGTCTTAAGTAGTACTGACAAATTAGTATCTAAAAATGTTACATCCAAACCCAGGGAGACCAAAGAAACTCCTAAACAACAGGCTATGCGACTTGCGTTGAAAGTAAGCAGAAAATTCGTTTCTTTAAAAATTTTCATAACCATGAACTAAATGAAATTTTCTAAGTTTTACCTCATTCTTTTATTGTAGTATGGATTTGTTACTCCGTTTACATCTTTAGTTGTAGTGAAGCCTAACAGCAGTGATGTGACGAATGCTATTTCTTCTGATGCCAAACCTGAATATTTTGCAGATAGTCTTGCTGGTGAGTAATTATTTACAAATTCGAAATAAAAAACTTAACGAATGAATCCGAATCCGATGCAACAATGAAATGGTTCGGATTAAGACTTTTTCAAAAGCAACTTGCAAAGAAGTGAATGTGATTTTATTGAAAATTTTAGCACCACAAAGTATGGCCCAATTTGCATTTTTGAAACCACAACACATAATGGCAGCACACCATAAATTCTCATCTCTTTCAAATCGAATAGCTGCTCCCCAACATAGTATGCCAGGTCATGGATGGTCCAGTCATCAAGGAACTCAAGGTGTTGTGCCTTTATCTTTACATCGTCCAACAACACGTCAACCTTATCATCCTTTACCTTCATTTCCATCATATCCTTCAGGTGGACTTTACAACTCGCCATTATCCACAGGTAATATTATAGCAAAAGATTATTTTTTAATACAGTTTCTCATAATCTGCCTTTAAAAAGTCGATATAGCATCTTTATATATAATTAAATGCTTATTACAGTTATTTACCTTTTATCAAAAGTTAAGAGCTTAATTTACTCACATTATTAGGAGCAGCAAATTTCCAACTCCAACCCGAAAGCCTGGATTCCGAAACCTTAGATTACGACGCAGACTTAACGCTTCTGATAAACTCAAAGGAGAGTGCACCTACTCTAGAACCTTCTTTTAATTTTGAAGAACCAACTACTTCACAACCAGCATCTTTAACAATCAATGATATCAAATGGTTCAGCAGCAGAAATCTTGTTATGAGGATAAACGAAACAGACTATAAAATTTCTTTGAATCAAACGGTAAATAAAAACGAATTTCTGGGCTTATTTTTAACATTCTAATAATTATCTTTAATTTTCATATTTTATACAGGATGTAGATCAAGATAACTCAAACTTTGAATGCACAATCAAGTCAAGTGGGGAGGCAGGAAAGTGTACCCATCTCAAAGATTGTGTCTTATATGACTTCACAGAAAAAATGGATGTATTTACAGATTCTTACTTTTGTCCGATTCAATCAAGGTACGCATTCAAATACTAATAAGTCAATCCGAATAATTATAAGAAAACTAACTGATCCCATTCTTAATATTTTTAGGGCTGGAAATGATATTAAATTCGTTGGGGCATGCTGTCCTTCAAGGGGACAACGCCTTAGAAGAGACCCTTAAATAGATAATTATGCAATTTCATGTCATCAGTATAAAATGCTTGGAGTAGTAAGTTATAATTATCGTAATTGCCTTCTAAAGCATGATGAGAAGAATCTGAATGTAATAGATGCAAAAAAATGATGAATGAATGAAAATAGATAACCTGATCTCTAAATTTTAAAAAGTGTGATTGCCTCTATAATAATAAGTGCAAGTATGCTATACAAAGGTTTAAGTTTTAAAGTATAAGTTTTTAAGTTATCATCAGAAATCGGCCTGTTTGATGTTGTTCTGGATAAAAAATTTAAAAGTTTTAGTTACTTTGACTTAAAAAGTAAATCATGACGAATGAAACTTTACTATAATACTTTTCTGTAGAAATGTACTGACTATTAAGAGTATGAATATATAGTAACGTATATATCTAAGTGTGGCTTGTCTTTTTTGGGAAACAAAGAATAAAAATTTTGAAAAGTTGAGTTGTGAAAAATATGGTACTTTATTTTGGCAAGTGGATTATTGCATAAAAATGTCCGGATTTGCCCATGATTTAGCTAACTGTAAGGATGGTTTTACTTGGAACAGCTCATCATCAAATAAAAAGGATTTTTCGTATGAAAACGTGACTCTTGTTTAAATAATTTATTTTTAGACATCAATAAGCCAATACAAATTTTAATTTTAAAGTTACTAATTGCAACATGTAACTATTTCGTTCACAGGTTTATCATTAATTAAAAAAAAATTTTATCAAACAAATACACAAAAGCACTTCTCTAAATTTGCCTTTTAAATAAATATATTTTCGAATGATATATTCAAATGTTAGAAATATTCGATTCCTTGAAGGTTTCCAAGAGGTCCTTTCAGCCCAACGTAGGAAGGAACTCCCTTCAGAGACTTGAAAATTCGTAGATGATAGTAGGCATTTCTTTTGCCAACTTTTGCCTGAATCTTGATAAAGTAGTTGATTCCATTAACCATTTGAGTCCTGTAGGAAATAGGAACTATCGTGTCTTCCTTGAGGTATTGTCCTTTCTTTTGAGAACGAATGCCTTGTCGTATTTCCCGATCAAACATGGTTACCATATTTTGAATGTCTGGATTGGCATTAGCATCTTTTTCGGAAACCATCCCTCCAACAAGCTACATTCAAAAAATGAATCAAATATTTTAAAAAGGGAGAATGGTATAATTTCATCTACTTAGACAATTATCTGAATTTTACCTGATCACAACTACATTTTCCATATTGTTCCACCATAAATAGGAAAAGTATTCCTAGTAATAAAGTACCAAAATGCTTTCCCATTTTGAATTGAAATAAAAAAGGATTGATGATGAAATTTGTTAAGGCACCCGAGCAGCTAAACAGAAGTGTAGAACTAAAATTTTACATTTAATGCCACTGAGTTATATTATAAGTAATTTACCATCGTCATGAGTCAGCTTAATTGTTAAAAAATATTCCACTCATGATTCTACCATGGCATCATCAGCCATATCAGCAAAATGTGAAACTTATAATGAAGTAATTTTGTCGAAAATGCATTTTACAGGTTATATAAATCCAGTATTGTCAATTATTAACGTGCTTGTTTAAGTAATGCATTATATTTTTTGAGACGCAAAACATTCATTGAGCAAAACTTGTGTCCAATATCATTATTTCCTTAATAACAATTAACTTTGTTGGTTGAGATAGCAAGTCAATCTAAATCTTATTTGAAAATTAACGAGATTGATCAGAACTTGGATTGGAATGATCTGATGACCCTTATTTGAAACCAAGTTGTTTAATGTTGTATTTCATAAATTCATCGAATTGAGAAAACTTTCACTGAATTATTAAAACCTCATTCACATCATTAAATAAAAATAAATAAAACGTAAATCTGTTTTGAGCGGTCAAATTCTTGTTACATTGAAGACATTTCCTGGCCTTTTTAAGAGGCTTTCCGCTAAGATCATCATCTCCTAGACACAATAAACACTCTAAGTTATCTGTTTGCAGCTGTTAATCTAGCTGAATTCTCAGAAATCGAACTTACAATTTTTTGTTGATCCTCTTATTAAAGTCTTAATAATGTATAGTATCTCAAGTAGCTGCATGAATTATGAATTCGCACTTTGATCTGAAGGATGAACTTTGATAAAATATGGTATTTAATGGAATCATGAACAAATTTTTGAGGTTCATTCGTAGTTTGGAATAATGTATTTATAAATATAAGCACCCTCTAGGTATAACTTTCATTTAAAATAGCTGCCCCTGCTTCTGAGGAAAATTTTAAGATTTTATTTACAGCACCCTTTTATTTCAATATACTGTGTGTTTTACTTAACACATGTAACTAAATTATTAAAAAATGCAATCAAATAGTTTTTGAAAACCGTACACCTTATAAAATCACAACAAAAGTCAACTCAGATTTCAAACAAGCCTTTATTGTTAAATTCAAGGTGCTCTGCATCGAACATCGAAAAATGCTTTTTAAAATCATTTGTTGGTTGTTTGTACTTTTTTCAGTGGATCTTTTTTCATCAAAATTGCTAAAATCAGTTATTCCTTTCCTGTGTTCATTTTTCAAACAATGGTAACCAATCCGGGGGTTAATATTAGATTTATCGGCCATTTACTACACATGCATGAATAATAAAGCAGAAAAGCCATGAACTAATTAAGCTGGTTTTGTTACAAATATGATTATAATTTAAGAAGTTGATTGAACCTTTTAAGATTTATAGGTAAGGATAACTTAATAACTTAACGACATGCACTCGTTAGCCCGTGGCTTGGATAATGTCCTCGGATTAAATGAAATAATGAAAATACCATAAATCATTTAATACAGATAATTATTTGTGATATCACGCGAGTTCTTTTCATTCAGTGATAGCTTGCTGGCAAGAGCAGTTTAGTAAGGTTATAATAGATTAAAGTAACACAACTTGCAAATCCTTGCGCTTTGAGATATTCATACTTAGTCTTATTTAATACTTACCAAAGAAGTAAAAAGTATGTACGCTTCAAACATAGAAATTAATTTAGGTCCAATTACTCAATCATCTTGTTATTTCAATTATTGCACATTTAATAAACAATCTCATCCTTAGTTTTATTTGACAAAATTATGAACTCTTGTCTGTTTGCGGGTTTCCTGCTGATAATTAATTTTTAAAGCTGCAAAAATGGATTCTTCATGTAGCCTTTGATCTGTCGAAGTTGCAAAAAAGAGAAAAGAGAAATAAAAAATGAAGCTGTTGTCAAAAACGAGTTTATTATGTGATCCATTAGTTTTTATAAGTTTTGTGCTGGTTTGCTTGAACTACTTTATCAATAACTGTGAATCTTTGTCATGGAATGGCAACAATGATTTCCCAGATAATGTGGATTTTATCAATTTCAGCAGTATTAATCTGCCAAATAAGGTTTTAAAATTACTGTCCATTAATATTACCAAGGAATGAAGCAATGTCAGATGTAAATAATTCAATAAATGCTTTTTATCCGAACAACAGGCCTATCAACCGAAAGTAAAAACGATATTCGTTAAATCAAAGATTCGATTTCGATACGCGAGAACTAGAATAATATCAACTGTTCTTAATCCGGACCCAAATCGATCGCACGAAGTGAACTTTAAACTTAGACTTCCAAAGGAAGCTTTTATATCCCGATTTGAAATGTATGATTTAATGAGTTTTAAAGCTTTTAAAACTATTAATTGGGCTCAGTATTATGTAAAGTTATTATGTTTAAAAAATTTCTACTTAGGAGGATTGATGGAGGACCTGAAACTTTTAAAGCAAATATTACAAGACGAGAGGATGCAGCAAAAATTTTAAAGTTTGCAAAATCTGAAAATAAAACTGTTACTTTAGGCATTGTAGAACAGTCGTGAGTTGCTTATTGAGAATATTGAGATTGATATAGCTCGGCTTAGAAATGTATTATTGTTTAATTTTCGTATATTTTTTAATTATTCAGAGATGAAAAATTTAACGAGTTTTCCATGAAACTACTCATTGGGGCTCAGAAGACAGTTATGTTTATGTTAATTTACGAAGAAAGACTACCTCGGGTGCTTGGAATGTATGAAAATGTCATTCACTTAGTACCTCAACAAGTATGTCTTCAAAATGTATTTTTAACAAGTATATTATTTAGTAAGGTTTATATTAATTGAGGAAAAAATTGTAGCGAAGTGACAAAACTGTAATCCGGATAGAAGTCATAATTGAAGAAACAGAGAAAATTGCATCTGTATCTGTTCCTCCTGATCAAGTTGGACAATGTGAGTATTTAAAATCAATCTAGAATGAAACTCTTCAGCATTTGAGCTGACGATTATTGACATGATATATTAATATCACTAGCGTTTCGTCATGCAACAATTGAAAATTTGACAGAAAAATCTGCCAAAGTAATATGGACAAATAAGTTAGAGAATGGAGATACGTATTGCGATTATCCTCAAGATGATTTTGTTGTGGCTTATCAGTTGGAAGACGAAGCCTCCACTGGTTATGTCTTGGTATGTGCTTCAAACATCATTAAAAACTTTAAGTTCAAAATAATTATGAATAAGAAATTATTGGGTTTTAAATTCTAATGGAAGGTCAGAAATGGTTACTTCGTTCATTTCTTTGCACCTGAGACCATTCTTCCTTTAAAAAAGCATGTGGTTTTTGCTCTGGACATTTCGGACTCAATGGTATGATAAGAAAAATATAAAATATGTATTTTCAAAATATATTATAAAATAACTGACTCGTATAAAAGATTGGGATTAAATTTTGCGAAACTAATTTTTAGTTTGGAACAAAGATAACTCAGTTGAAATCAGCGATGATGGAAATTTTAGATGAATTAAAGTATGACGACTTTTTCAATATAGTTGTGTTTTCAAGTAAAGCTGAGGTACCATATGTTTAGCAAATTTTTAAGTACAATGGATAATCTAAAATCATGATAGTAATTTATTCACTAATTAATAACAGATATGGTCACATTACGGAGGAAGTCGATCTTCGTTACTTTTCCCATTTCCTGCACACGAGGAATATAAAGACAGTGCAAGATATTTTGTCAATAATAAATTAAAACCTCATGGCTCAACGAATTTACACTCAGCTCTTATTAAATCTCTTGAAATTTGCAAGAATGTTTCATTTAATTCATCAATATCACCTGCCAGACTCGAGATGTATAAACCTGCAAGCAAATATCAGCAATACCTTCCTCACATTCTGCCAAAAGATGTTCAGTCCATAATTCTATTATTCACGGATGGAACACCCACATCAGGAATTGTGAACAAAAAAGTTATATTGCATCAAGTGCAGAAACTGAATCGTCGATTATCCGTCCCCATTTTTTCTATAGCTTTTGGAGAATCAGCAGATTTACCCCTTTTGACTAAATTATCTCAACAGAATTCCGGCTTTGTAAGAAAAGTATTTGAGAATGCTGATGCTAAATTACAATTAGCAGACTTTTATAGAGAAATATCTTCTCCTACTTTGTCAAATCTGAGCTTTAGCTATAGCACTTCTACCTCTGAGATTATAAACTCTCATGATTTAACCAATTCAGGGCACACAATGATATTTAAAGGAACAGAAATCATTAATGTTGGGAAATTGAACCAGGGATCTCTTAGTAATAACAGTGCTCCAAAACCAACAGTAATTAAAGCTCGTGTTAATGGGAATGGAAGATTTGGAAAGGTATCTTATGACATTCCGATAAGACAGTGTGGAGGCAATGGAGAAGAAATGCTTGAAAAATCATGCCCTGATGAGCTCGACATAGACGAGAAATGCTTAGAGAAGCTGTATGTTTACTTGAATTAAAGTATGACGACTTTTTCAATATAGTTGTGTTTTCAAGTAAAGCTGAGGTACCATATGTTTAGCAAATTT
>JAQGAA010001613.1:0-15035 GCA_034696425.1 Isotoma viridis | reverse complement strand
TCAGCCTCTCCTCCATCTCCGGAGGGAAACGGTTGCTGTTTTCGTGTTGATCTTTTCAATTTTTTGAGAGCTAGCATCCGATACATTTCATAACCGATAAGAAGAACGCCACCTTTATTTGCCCATTCACAAATAATTTTTTCTCTGGCAGGTAACGTTTTTACAGTCTCGTTAAGTACAAACACATCAAATGTTCGTGAATGTATTTCACCAATATCTTCCACTTCGTTGTCAGAATCTTCTTTTGAAACTTTAGGTGATTCAACTCCACTTTTTGAAACCTCTTCGTCTTGAAGCATGGAGTTTAAATTTAATGTTGAGTCGAAACTCAAATTCATTGACATAGTTTCGCTTATCGAATCATCTATTGTGGAAGGTAACGACGATTGATTGCTAATTGATCCCAGCTTGTTAACATTCTTGGCATTTTTACTTTTTGTCTTGAGGGCTTTGTCATTTGCGGCTTTATCCGATCCTTTTGTTGGAAGCCAGACGTTGAATTCATTTAGCCAGTTTTGAATAGTGTTGATTGGGACAATAATCAGAACACACTTGGCTTTAGAAGCTCTTAAAAACACGTCACAAAAAGATACAGCCTACAAAAAAAAAAACATTAAAATTAGCACATTGTGATCACGATCGCCAAAAAAGAAGATCATTGCAATTTACCAATCCAAAATTCATTTACCTGTATAGTCTTTCCAAGGCCCATAGAATGAGCCAAAATACAGCCAAATCCACTTGAAGTGTTAAAACGATCCACAGACTCTACAACATTGTCATACAGGAATCTAATTCCACCGATCTGAAAGCCAAAAACATGAATCTAGTTAATACCTTATGAATTACTTTTACTTTTTACATTTCTTAATAACTTTATAATAGAGCTGAATAAACATACCTGATGCGGCTTAACAACTTTAGAAACCTGAGGAGCAAGAAAAATATCTGGATCATCGTCAGGGTGCCCTACATTTACTAGGACTCTCCCAAATTCATCTGGAATATTAAGCTCATCTTGGTTCTTTTCGTCTTTGTCTCCCTCATCCTCCTCAGGAGTTGGACTTATCACAACACAGTCATCATCACTATCGGCCGCGACCGATTTTGAAGAGATTCCCCTTTGAAGAGCTTCTTCAAGAGATTCTACTTCTTTATCACATAAAAAATCATCATTTCTTTCTTCTTCTTCTCCTGAACTTATGGATATAATATTTTGCTGATAGTCTTGCTGAGTTGATGACATAACGGTTCCACCGAAATGGCCTATTCGTCGTGCATACTGATAACCTGGGTCACAGGGGAATTTTTCATGTGTGACAGACTCAGCTCGAGGAGCAATATCATCTTCATCTGAAGACAGAACTATTTCTTCGTTGATTCTTCCGTCTCTTCCACGTAGTCGTTGATTTTGTTCCTCTGAGCCTTCATGACAATTAATAGCAACTTTTCTATCATCCGGTTCAATAGAAACCGAAATAGTTTTTGTTCTTGATATTTTATTTAGTATTTCTTCGACAGATAGACCAGAATAATCGTCAGTAGTATCTACTGCACTATCTTTCATTAGTTGTGCTTGCTGTTGACGAAGAAGCATTAGTTGCTGTTGTTGTTGTTGAAGTTTGAGATTCATTCGCTGTCGTCTTTCCGCTTCCTCACGTTGGGCTGCAAGAGTCTCTTCCCCAAGATGTTCAGACTTAAGTATATCTTTTATATTTTTTCTTAGGTTAGATGCTTTTTTACTTCCTGATTTGCTTGATAGATTTAAAACCTTAGTACTAGATAATTTAGAATCAGCGTTCGGTCTATCTTGGTTTTTCTTCTTCCGTCGTAGTTTCTTGCGTTTGGGAGAGCTTTCTGTAGCAGGTTCTCCTTCTAAGATACCTGTCTCTTCTTTAGTGGGCGAGGATTCTGCTTTATCAACAGACTCATGGTCTTTACTTTCTACTTCGGAAGCTTCAATAATACTGTCTTCGGATTCGTTCTCGTCTTCACTGCTTGAGCCAGCATCCAGCTCATCAATTTCGTCTTCTTGTTCATCATCCTCTTCATCATTTTTCAGCAGTAGTTGTTCATTGGAAGGTGCTTCTTCATTTTCGGCAACCACCGATGAGCTTGAAGCTGAATCACTAGTCTTTTCTGAGGGAAAGGAAAGTCCAGAGTCCTGGTATTCTTTTGAGTCCGTTTCCAGCTTTTGCCGTTTTGAAGGTGGTTCATTTTCGATTTCTATGATATTCTCCATGATTTGCTTATCAGTAATCCTTGAATCTTGTAATCTACAAGTACAGAAATAGACATTATGCATCATAGTCTAATCATGAATCTCTTTCTAACAAGTGCAGTGCCAATCTCTAGATTGTAATTTTTAAGATAAAATGTAGCTGTTTTTGGTGCAGAAATTAAAAAAAAAAAATCATATGCAACAAAAAAGTACAGAAAGTGCTAAGTAAAATGTTGAAAGATTTTTAAGCAATAGATTTATTCATAATGTAAATAAATAGTACATACCTAGAAAACGCTGATGTTCAGTCAGGTGAAATTTGAAGTTAACCTGAGATAGCGAATTTCTTTGACTTTCACTAAACACTATCACGTACACTATTGAAATCTATCTACCTAATTTATTAAATATTTTTCTAATCACTTTTAATTGAACACTACTACAGATATTATAACTATAAATACGGGTGGTTGAAATTAGATACGTTGTATATTCATTTCTTCACGTATTTCAAGTATTTCTTTGCATCAAAACCTTCGTCATCGAATTCTTCGTCTAACTTCACCTTTGTTTTGAGCTTCCTACGTTCCAAACGTGCATTACGGGCTGACTCACTTAGAAGACTGAGGTCCACGGGAAGCTGCATAAAAAATTAAACACGTTAATTATTAACTTGTAAGGACGTTTCTAAACTTTCTATTCCTAAATCGCTAAATCATACAAGGAAAGTACGATTTTTATACAAAAAATATAATAGCGACCTCGTTCGTATATTCCATCTGATAGTTCGTTTTGACTATAAAAAATTTAAAACTTGAATTAATTTGCAGGCAAGCTAAGCTTACATTATCTTCAATCTTTGCATTACTTTTTACCTAAACGATCCCCTCCATTTAAATTGTTAAACAGCGAAGTATGAAGTTACCCAATCATTAAAGTAATTTAATAAAATCGATCCACATGCATTAATATTTTATATTATGTGTTTCACATGTCTATAATTTTTTATACTAGATAGGTTCGTCGATTAGCAAGAGTGGCCGGGTGAAAAAAACAGGTACGAAATATTTACTTCAGAAAGATAAATGTGAAATGCATGCATGTGTCCAAAACAGTGACATAAAATGTTTATACCTTAATAATCCGTCTAGGTTCTTGGTATCTTATGGTAAAAGTAGAGCCATCAGGATTAACACACAAGGTAGGGTATTTTCGGAGATATTGCAATCGATTAACTCTGGTAATAGAGGCCCTGTTACAATTGCTGAAATTTCTTGACACGATTTGAGTTTGTACCACTGGCGTAACGACCAAAACGTCTACTGAAGGTGGGCCTTGGTTGAAAAACTGAGATGAGACACCAGCGACGTTAGTATCCAAATGCGGATGTCTTCTACTAATGAGTCGAAATAAGGAACTGATCATTGTCTCTTTTTACCAGCGTCCTTCTAGACAATAAGCAAACGCTTCATTTACAAGCAAGCTCCTTCTCTGTGTCCTGACTCCATTCAGCGTATTTGATTTTTCGTAAAAGTAAAATACAATTAGCTCACCCGTGGTCGTAGGCTTGTTTCTCTACCACTCGGATGCTGAGTTGGGAACGTCTCAAAAGAATAGTGTCGACTCTTCAATTTTCAATACTCTTCGCTGATAACCGTCACCCCTTTTTGATTGTTTTTTAGTTGCTAATCTGTAAAAAATCAATCATATAGTATTGTTTATATTGTATGGATTATTAATGTTTATACTGGTTCACATTATCAACTACAATGCAATCACGGTGACAGACAGTACAGCTGACAGGCATGACAGGACAGCACTAATACAGAATATTAATGAATTACAACTGCTCTAACTAAACATACAAAAATAATAATTGTATCACCTAAACCTAACTACATATTACTATTACTGTTTTTATTCAACGCATCCCTTCGCCCATCCTCAGTCCCCCACTTATGAACAATAAAAAAGCCCTTAAAACTTGTTTATTGTGTATTGTTTCATATTGAGTATGTATTTAAATTTAACCAACAACTGTGAACTGCACTACACACACCTCCAACAATACAACACTTACCTAAATATTAAATTCGACATTAATCAAAGTGATAAATTGACTACAGAAAAAATGTAATTTCAAAATTAATAGCAACTGATTCCGTCATCCGTCTACTGTTGACTGTTGACTAAGATTATGAATGACCACAGTAACGTCACAAGGAAAGGCTAACTAATCACTAAAAATGACAGCTCAACCCTCAACCGAAACATTACTCAAACAGTTGACACTGTCTGTCAACTTTACAGTGCAGTAAAGTGATAGTTTTACAGTCAGTTTATACTTGAAACTTACTTGGTTTTTGTGTAGTTAGTTATGAGGAATATCCTGTAACATTTAAAAAATCAGTTGAAACAGGAAGCAGCTAGTTGAGGCACAAAGTTGTGTGTAAATGTCGTTATTCCTCCTGTCACCTCTCTTGTGTCACTGTCACTACGGAACATATTAAATTAAAAATGCAAAATTATACTTTTGAATTAGAAAAAGAGTTATTATGTAATAACTGGAAAGATTCTAGATGTTATTTTTTACGTCAAGAGAAAAAGTTATATAACTCACCTGGATGATGGAATATCCTTGCTCACTCTCTGCAAGTCTACAA
Source organism: Isotoma viridis (assembly GCA_034696425.1). Taxonomy (NCBI): domain Eukaryota; kingdom Metazoa; phylum Arthropoda; class Collembola; order Entomobryomorpha; family Isotomidae; genus Isotoma; species Isotoma viridis. The sequence continues at coordinate 10,151 of JAQGAA010001613.1, read as the reverse complement.
TTAACTCTGCATACTCGCACTTAGACAAAAAACATTTTTCTATTATGACGAAGGAACGTGAACGAACGAACAAGAAGGTGGCTGACTTTTGTCGTCACAAATGAAATCTCTTTATAGCAAAAAATAACAATATTCACATGCTACAACGTACGTACATACACACCCAACAGCATCTACTCTTTACATATGATTCACAATTACATGAATTACATAAATGCATTCATCCTTCTTGTGCCAAATAAACATATTTTTGCATTATGAATGATGATAAATGCTCAAAGAAAGTGCAAGTTGTATTTTTTGTATAATGGAGAAATCATAAATACAACACCCATAGCAGCCAAAGCCACCACTGCTAATAATAATGTGTTTTATAGCATAGAGGGTAAGGGGTAGATGTTATTTGAATTGGTGTGTGTGTGGCAGTTGGGGTTTATAGATGGCACTTTTACTCTTTTTACTTACAAACGCTCTTGGATCCATTTCCTGTTAAATAGCAGTCAAAAATTAGTTGGGAGAAAGCACCTAATATTATTCTTGGAGAAAGTAGTGTAATTATAATGCTCTTGGCTATTTGTTAATTATGGATGACACATTTTTACTTTCTATTTTAATAACTTTAACATTTTAATGAATTTTATTTAGGTTAATAATTTTGATATTTATTTTATATTTTAATAAATTTAATGGATTTTAAAGATTTTTTAAAAAAGGTTAATGCGCTTTTGTGTTTTAAAAATTAGGTTAATAGTTTTAATATTATTTAATGGTCCAGGTAGATTTTGTACAGGTTTAATGAGGAGTGGAGGAAAAGCCGCGTGACCACTGATTCAGTTTACACAGAATTTGAGGTCATAAGTTACAACTATATTTTTAATCCTTTGAATTATAAATGGCATTTTTAACATAGGATTTAAAAATTATAGACTTAAAGGGATTAATAATGTTTTAAAAAATAAAAGCATTTTTATGTATCCGTACAATGGTTTATACTTTAAGACGCTGCATGAATTTTCATGAAATTTTAAAAATAAAAAAATTACAGATTTCATGCATTCTAAAGTTTCTGAACAATTAAGAAGGAAAAAAATTTGAAATGGTTTGTGTAGTTTATTTAACTAGAAATCTAAACAAGTTTTGTATCTTTAGCAGAGTTTATGATTTGGAATATATTTCTGCGTATTTAGAGAGGATCCTTTGCTTTGTAACTGTCAAGAAACTGTTTTATATTTCATATGCAGACATTACATAAATATCCCCATTCTATCGGTTGTATTGTATATTTAGTCATACGATCGAGATAATAATTTCCATAAAAATCCCATTCATTCCTTCCCCATGAAAAATGTGAAACAAAAATCTCTCACAAAACTAAACTTTTTAATAGCTTTTATTTTTTACTTGTACTTCCTAGAAAGGGATAATAAAAAAGTGTTAATATTGTTATTACTTCATTTTATTATTGTTTTCTATTACAAAATTATCACACTTTCGAAACCACCCTTTGCTATAAGTATAAATAATATTGGATTATGAAATAATTCTTGTTTTTTAAATCACAGACAGTCTGTTTCATACTCTTTTGGCTTGTTTGTGGTTTCCGTTTCCATTTCACTAGACTTAATATTATTTTGTGTTAGAATTGCCTAAATTATTACATTAAACTTTACTTTCTTTCTCTGTCTCTTCAAGTCAGTAAATAAAAATATATTATTATGTCTTTCTACTTTGTGGTGAAATTTTTACAAAGACAAAACTTTCTTCTCTATAAAAAAATCCTAGGGGGAATAAGGAAAAAAAGTACTGACTTGAGTGTGTATGTAGTTACAACTGCAATTATTATAATACTTGTGTGTGTATCTTCTATTACACAATTCACATTTATTATCCATTATCGCACCATTAACAAGAACAAAAAACATTTATTTTCCTAAAACTGGTCACACTTTGGGGATATATTTGTACTAAAAATTAAATTATTTTATTAAGAAGCTACTAATACTGGAAATAAAATTAAATGCTTTGATATGAAAATAAGATTAACCCGGATAGAAAAGCGGGTATAATTGCCAAGAAAAATATTTTGTTAAAAGAATTGTTACTAAAAAGAAGTTACAATTAGTTGGAAAAGCTTTCAGAAGCAACTTGTACTTTTATCCATCCATTAGTTCTTAAACTGTGTAAGTGTAGATATAGGATATTATAATGTTTAATGGATTCTAACAGAAAGGATCAATTTTGGGTATAAGTAAACACTTCGTCAGATCTAATTCGATTACGGAACAAATCACATTATCAAAGTGTGAGTTCTAATTGCAATATATCCCGATCAGATCAAATTACCGTTATCAATGGCTCAGGCATAGTGTTGGGTTGGTTCTAGAAAAACAAAAGCTTTGAGAGTTGAAATACTCTTCGGGCATTTCGGAGAATTCACTTATATATTGAGAAACTGAATTATGATAATAGCATAAGGGAATTGGCAACTCGGTGGAAAAAGTTTGCTAGCCTTTTAGTAGGAACGTTCTTTTTGGAGAGATTTCTTATATATTTATACAAGAGTATATAGGGTTGCGTTATGAGAGAGTATTCTTCTTGGAGGAAGGATTTTGGGGTCAGACCTTATAAATAAATGGTTGACAGCTGGGTAAGTGAAGAACGTACTAAATGTCATCAAAGTTAAGGCTGAGGAATGAACAAAGAGATATACTACCCGGTATGGACATCCCAGTATGGGCCACTCGACATTCACTTGATTTTCTTACTATTTTTCCTGGACAGTTGGGAATAAGCGAGGGTTTTCCCTTTAGCTGTGGAATTAAAGCTAAGAGTGTGTGAAAAAGGGTCCGATCCGAGGTCCGATTCGGTTTTCTTGTGGAACTAAACTTGTCGCTGGGAATTGGATATTTAGTGGAGGGATAGGGTGAGAAACGGAAAGGAAATCAGGGGTTGTAGCTGTTCCTAGAGTCAGTTTGGACAATTGTAAAAATGTATAGTTGATGAATTTGCATAAAGAAAGCTTTGACTTTAATTAGACAATTTACCTTTTGCACTGTAAATAAGATTTGCATTTTAAGTTTGCAGCGTAATAATGTAGATCTCTAATTAATATATGTGCTTTTTGGTAGATTTTCTTTGTAAGCATTTTAAACATCAGTATCGAGGATTGTAGTTACCCATGCCGAAAGGATCATGTATGGGAACGGGAACAAGCTTTACATCTGAATCGAATATTATTGTAAGAAAGGGAGGAATAAGGCAGGAGAGGTACGAGGCGATGGAAAAGAGTAGACTGGACCTTCTATTTTACGTCGGATTTGTCTTCAGTCAGCATGAACTTAACTTGGAACTTAACTGAAGATAACTTGGACCGGGAGAGAGGCCAGAAAGTGCTAATATATTATGTCATATTCGATATAAATGCAATTATATTTCCGCTTCTTCCAGAGCATATCTAATATAGGTTTATTTTTCTACCCAGTGTGGACTTGAGGGTTTCCTCCAGATATGGGAAGGGATATCATCACCATAACACTAAATCAACTCATACATGTCACTTTCCCCTGTGAAAGAACATTATCTTTGTATCTTTTACAGAGAAAGTAAAAGGTAACACTGCCACTGAGCTCTTGGATGCTTGAAAGCTTGAAAGGGTTCTGTGTGGCAGTTTCCGCACCAAAGTTGGCCAAGCTGACCACCAACCGGACAAGATATACTTAAAACTACTCTCTCTCTCTCTGTCTTTCAAGCTAAAGTTCCTAATGGCTCAACCTACAATTTTAAAAGAAGTAACTGAAGTAAGGTTTTAATGAGATAAACGATAGCGTTTTAGTTATAAGGATTTCCAATGCATTTTGATGTTATTTAGTTAAATTCTTAAAAAATGCTTAAAACAAATAACTAGTATGAATTGTAATGATAACTGGGGAATTCAAAGTTGATTCGTAAAGCTTTGTTTGTGTAGTTTGTAGAATGAGTTAAAGGAAAGGTATAGGCAGGGGAGTGAAAGGGAAAGTGCATATAAAAGTAACAAAAGAAAGAAAGGAAAGGTATCCCTGCCCTCAATTTATGTCACATCCAATTATGTTAGGGTTGGCTCATTGTGAAACCGCCTTGGATGGACCCCATTGGCTTTTAATTCGATTAGCTCGTCTCCCACTACCAAGCAAAACATTTTCTATTCACCAACTACAACCTCTTTTTCTATCATCTTTGATTCTTCATCACGAAACTAAAAACATGGCACAAGCCCAGATATATTATAATACCCGGTTTACCCGTAAATCCCACTATTATCACATCAGGTTTTGCCCTACATTATTGGAATGGTCCATTTCATCTACAGCAATTTAGAATGATTTCATACTGGTATTTTTTAAATGTGCCGTTATGAGCTAACTTAAGAATAAATATCGTTTAAATTTCTACTCACATTTTTTAGATCTGTCGTTCTATTTGTAAAAGATTAAAAGCCCATGGGGATCTTGTTTCAATATTTGAGACACAAAAAAAAGCAAGTCAACCGGAAATAACACCAACAACTGCAACTAATATGCTTTATATACAATCCAACCCTTTACAAGACACAGCTAACCCTTCGTATGGACAATAGGAGAATAGGATTAACAACTAACAAAACAATCCGGATTGTTTGTTTCTCTTCCCTCACCACATAAGGAAAACCTAATTGGTTAATTGATTTCATTCCTTCATTAAATTAGTTTTAATTTAATTCCATTTCATTTGTTGCCTCACGTCTCGGCCTATTTTTATGTCCAAAATCATCCTTCCAAGGTCTTTCATTCTTAAACCCAACATCACAACTTCCATTCCTTTGACCCTCTGGACTGACTAAAAATCCCACTCAATGTTTGGAAATTACAACATGCATTTTTAGATAGTTTCAAAGAAGAGTGAAAAATTTAATCGATTTCTGTCTAGCTAGGTAAAAGCTTATTCATTTAAGCCTATTTTTAACATGCATGCAAGTTGTGTATTTGCATATAATAGTTCGTATTTTGTTATTCCGACAGACTCTAAACAGTTATTCCCACGAAAGAGATAAATTAATTTAATTAAGATTTTATTGCTCGTTCAGCTCAGCTCTCATCTAAAGTCTACTCGTGTTTTTCTATGTGTTTGGTAAATCTGCATGATTTAATTCATTAATTTTCACCAGGAACAAAACCAAGTAACTCAGTAGACCGAAACCATTCACATTTATACTAACCAGGGAACAAAGAGTCTTTATGCATAGGCAGTATACAAGTCGTAGGGTACAATTTACTACTAGTGTGTGTAGTTAGATGCACTGTGGTGTAAATTAATGAGTTGAAATAATTCAATTTAACAAGTACGCGATACAAACCAGACGGTAATAATTCAATATATTTAGTAAGCAAACAGACTAAGAATGATATGAGGATGCTAGTGTAATTCCCTAACTTATGGCTTATAGCTTAGAAATAACATTTATGTACTAGGATTTTGTGCAAAATTTATAGTTTTAAGTAGAACGAGCTAAATTCACTAATTAGAAATCTGGTTAATTTAATTAATAAACTAAAATTGGACCGTACATTAGAAATTATATCGTTTGACATTTATGTTTGTTCGTTTCATTTAGCAAAAGTTAATTTCATTAGGGATCAATACATGTGCAAGGATTTACATAGATATAGACAAAGGATATAATCTATAAATTGTATTTGATTTAGGTGTAGTGGGTGTATGTATGTGTGTGATGTGTTCATTCTGCATTTTTGGAGGGTGAAAGTATATTTAGTATATGGAATAGGAGAAAAGTGCATGTGCTTAAATGCAGTTGTGGGTAAATAGAAATCGGATCTTATCTTTTATGGAAAAGATAAATAGATTTCGTGAGATAAGCGTCAACTTAGTTTTGGCTAATAGGACGTCTTGTCGGTTTCTTGTGGTGTTTGCTAGATGATAAAATGGGGAAGTAAAAGAGATTTGGTTTTGGTTGACCTGCCATTGGGACGTTGGGGATGAAGTTATAGAATGTGTTTTGACAGCGGAAATCCAATTAGCAATGGGTTTCTGTCCCAACAAATCGCTAACACTTTGTGAATCTGAAATACCTCATGTTGGACGGGTAGGACAGATTTCTAAAGGATATATTGACTTCCACCAGTGGTACATGAATTACAAGGGAATGTTATAGCCAAGTAAGCCAACACTGGAAAGCCTGGCTGTGTGTATTGATCATCTAATTTGGATTCCTGCATTCAACTTCATATACAGTATTCAAACGAAATTACGTTTCTTTTTGGTATAGTCTTTTTTTGCGTGAAGTATCTAAAAATCAAATAGGCGAGTTTACATCGTCCTGTGGGTTTTTTATGTACAAGTGCAAGTTTGAATGTTTTTTAACATTAAGGAAATTTAAAAGTATATTGGATGCAAAAAATGTAGAAATAATGCATAAATTGTTCTTTTAACAGAAATTTTGAATAAAAATTAATATTTTTCGTCGTTTCCTTGAAGGAGACACGATGGAGAAAGTAATAAAAATGAGTGGTTATGTTTTACATTCTCAAAAAGGTTAAAAAGTTCTTTTGTATTATTACCAATGAAATTTACTTTTGGAGATTTGAATCGTACTAAAAGCTTTAAGTTGAATTTAATCTCGTACTAATTTTAAGTTGAAGTCATGATACAAAATTAATCAATTTTTTATCTTTCTCCAAAAACCTGTATCGAAATTTTGGAAGTTAGGAAATCCTTGAACGTTATTTTTTTAAATAATGCTATTGCTATAAATGCTTCTTGTTAATCTTCCCTGGAGTGATCCCATTTTTGAGCAATAATGATAAAAGATGCTTTAATAATGAAGAAAGTATATCAAAATCCCAATTAAAGTTTTATATGTTTTATTAATACCAAAACAAACAATTTATACATCAGGGGTACGCTAACAAATTAATAATTCTTTATTTTCCTAGTTAATTAAAGTTTAAACTGATTCGTAAATTACTATAAATTAAAAAATGCACTCGAGGGTATTATACTAACGAATCTAATGAAGATTCAAACCTAAATTTTACAAATGTTTTTCTAAAATGCCCAAAGCCTCAGCATGTCGTCTAGCCTTAAGTCTAAGATCAGCTATCGAAGTACTTTTAGAAGTAATTCTTTCCACCAAAGCAGAACTTCCAAGCGAAGCAGCTGCAGCAGATGAAAGACAGCTTGATGCCAAAGACAGAGCTAGAGGGTACGGTGGAGGGTATAAGAGTAAAGGTGGGGGTGGACCTCCTGAACCCAAAGGGGGGCTACTTGAAAATGTTGATAATGCTGCAGCAGCTGCAGCGTACTGAAAAACATAACGCTTCAATTATTAAAGTAAAAACAGAATCAGAAAAGCTATATTTTGGGGAAAAAACTAAAGATTTGGAAAAATAAATTCGCATGGAACTCACCTGCTGAGCAGCATTGATAAACGCAGTATCCAGAGGTGAAGGAAGGGTCAAAGGTCTCAAGTCATATGGATTGAGTCTTAATGAATTGGCTAAATTTGCAGCTGCATTACTCATACTCAAACTAGAGACAGAAGGACTCAAGCTCATTGATAAACTTGACACTGAGGAAGGGATCGATGATGATCCAACATTTGATCCAGCAGATGAAGATGTAATTGATCCTGAGAGTAAAGATCCAGATGATACTGATAAAGAAATGCCACCAGGGCTTCCTCCAGAACTTCTTGAGTGTCCATGCATCCCCAAGCCTGACACAGAGGCTTGGCTATGAGCAGGTGAAGATGGTGGGGGCAGATTAAATGGAGTTACTCGACAATGAGGTTCCAAAGAGTTTAAAGCAGAATTGCCTCCGATTGTTACTGGCATTATTCCTTTTTGAATTTGACTTTCGTGTTTTCGACACTTTGCTCTTCGGTTTTGAAACCAGACCTTAGAAGACATACAGAAAACATTTGAGATAAAACATTCTTCAAATAAAATGACTGAAATTGCAAACTCTTTGATTTGACATGAAGCGATTAATCACTTTTCCCCTTTGACATGATGATAACTTAGTAGTTTGGACCTTTTTGAATTAATTTTTGTGGTTTATGAATTTATTCATGATTTCAGCTCTCCAAGTGTCATTTTTAACCTCAATGTGTGTTTAACACAGAGTATATGTTAGTTTATAGGAATGAACAAGAAGAATAGAATTTATATGATTTTTTTGTATAAATGAATTTTGGTGTGGGTCTATGAGATGAGATTATGAGTACTGACACATTACAAATATTATTTCTTGAATGGGATGAGAAATGCTCTCGTGTTAGGAACTCCAGTAGATTTATATTTGTCCTGAGGAGTGATTCTTCTTAGCAATCAGATAGGACTTGGAGTGAGCGAAGTAAATTACTTGAGTGAAGTAGATTGAAGGAAATTTTTATGAAAAATTGATCTGTTTGTACAAATTTAGGCCAGGCAGGGTGAACTGATTGAATGGGAAAAACAATGAAACTTAGAGAAAGGAATTGATTTGGAAGAAATTGGGGATAAACCGCGGACTAAGTAAAAGTACTAAGTTTTATTATAATTATCTTTTTTAATTATGATTTTTCTAAATAATATAAGCAAAGTTTATTATGTTAACAAGTGCGGCTTATATAAACTAGTTTATTGAAAGCTTTGAAACTTTTATGGCATACTAACAATGAGGAATATTGACAAAAAGGGTAAATCGATCGCAAATAAGTTTTATTGCTATTTTTCACATCATTAAATAGATCTAAATGACACGTATTAAGAGGATAATAAAATCAAAGAAAAGTGCACATTGTAAATTGTGGTTATATGGTAGAAGTAGGAAATAGAAGCATAAGTGATGGTGGTGGAAGAACCAGTAAGGGTCATTTTGCAAAAGTGTTATTTGGCCTGTATGGAAGGGAATTGGTTTGATTTAATTGAGATAAAAGCATCTCATCCCGTTCAATTCATTACGGTAATAGAGGCCTTGATGGGTGGAATAAAGTGTGAGACAGGTTTAAATGGATTCATCCAACCGACTATGTGTCTTATTATTTCTAAGTACTCGTAATATCATCATACAAATATCTTTGCCTAGGGTTATTTTGTTGTTCGTATAATACAATAATAGGATCTACTTACAACTACAACTAGTATTAATTTTATAGTCTTTTCTAATAGAAATTTGCTGACTTTGATTGCACAGCTCATTTTCTACTTTCATTAATTTCCGGGGAAAGATTAGAGTCAAATATTGTATGGAATTAAGCTCTTAAGCCTTAAGGTCTGTCTAACTACAAGGATTTGATGTTGTTAACTAATCCTTCTTACTTTCTCTTTTATAATGTGAATTGAATATAAATTAAACTTTCATACATCAACGAATTGGGTAATTACTAAGTAATCAACTTTCATAGGCAATTAACACTTCGTAATTAATGTTAATTTTACGAGTAATATATTCGAGCTTGGGAAGGGAAGGGTCAAAAGGTTATAGCATTTAATTACCTGAACTCTTGCTTCACTTAGCCCCAAACGCTGACTTAGTTCTTCTCGCATGAATGCATCGGGGTAATCTGGAATACAAGGATATATCATCAAGGGTTTTGTGTAAGTGAATACGGTAATTCTGGAAATAAATCCCCCCTTACGCGTCTCATCAAAAAGTCGTTCTAGTTCGTTCAATTGCTCCAAAGTGAAGTTTGTACGACTTCGTCTTTGTTTGCTGGGTTTGCTATTGCTACCCCCACCACCACCAACGGCGGAAGAAGAGTGTCCACTATGATGATGTGGGTGGTGATGATGATGATGATGATGGTGATTGTTGTGAGTGGGATGATGATCAGATGAAGAAGCACCACTACTAAGGGATATCGGATGTCCAGGAGGAAATAAACTGGAGATTTTACCACTACTGGTGTTGTTGTTGTTTGTTTCTTTCCCTTCAAGGATATCATTTTGGGTTGGAATTGATGATGGGGGTGGTGGTGGTGGTGACTGGGATGGACTGGAAGAGGGTGAAGCGTCTTTTATCTTGGAACGAAACCCGATGCTTTTTTCCTGTGGGATAATGATTTGTTTTTCCGATTGGGATGAAGAAGGTGAAGATGATGAGGATTTTGTGAGATTCATAAGCAGGTTTTGTTGGGA